>JBBPBT010001178.1:4680435-4733231 GCA_037974875.1 Cicer bijugum | reverse complement strand
TCTTTTTCACCTTAATAATAATAAATTATAGTCTATATATCTTGCGCAATCCATTGGACACATTGTAGTTTTTTTTTTATTAATTGTCAATTTTGAATTGGTTTTGTCTAGAGGCTCATATTTTAGTGGAGTGACCATCTAAGAAATTTTCACAACAAAGTAAAAACTGAATATTTGATATCTTTGTCAAAAAGTCAGTATATCAAATCTCAAACTATTATTTCTTTAGGTCTCTTTTAGTGTCATTGTAAAATATTTTCACTTAGACATCTAATAAAATTTACCATATATATATATATATATATTTGTGTAGTCGGTTACAAAATAATATTATGACATACATAAATTGTGAAAAAATCTAATTTTTTTCCATTAAGCTAAAAATATATGAAAATTTAATTGTAGCAAATATTAACTTTTAAGCTTTCGATACATAAGTGTTAATCATGTCACATTCCAGAATTGACAATCATCAATGAATATCTAATTTAGGAATTGGAAATGTACTCAAGATGACGTTTTTCAATTATTATAAATGGAGAACAACATAGATTTTCAAATCAAACTTAATTATACAAAGAGAATTACACTATTTATAAGATATACAAGAAAAATGTCAAAGAGTGAGATGAAAAATGTTGTTATGATTATGGTCATAATTATGGCAATGAATATGTTTATTTTTGCTCTTGCCAATGAAACTTCTTCACCAAGAACACCTCCACATGAAAATGCAGATAGTAGAATTGGTGTATTGCTTTGCTTTGGCAAGTGTGTGGTTTGAAATGTGCAAGTGACGTAGGAAATCCTATATCATTTGTAGGTTGTCTTACTACTTGTAGATTAAATTGTCGTAAGAACTCATCACAAAATGCACATGATTGTACTACAATTTGTGCTTAATCGAAGTCCAAAAATATTGGTATTGGTATGTTTATTCTTTCTCGCTCTTATATTATATACTGGTATGATTATCAATCTAATACTATAAATTAATACAGTTGGCTTAAATCATGATATTTTCTTACATATTGATATTTAAATTTTTCATATCCACATAACATTAATGGAATTGTGAATTCATGTTTGGAAACTTGCAAGGACAAATAATGTATATTACTACGTGCATGTAACACTACAAAACTCAAAAATAGGTTGACCTAATTAACTGTATTATTACTTTTGTGGCAATAAATTAACTTTTTCTCTCTTTCTTATGATATGTATATGTGTGGGGGATGAGATAAAATGACACTAAGGTCTCAAATTAAACTTTGACGATATATCTTGTCCTTTTAATTAGTTTTGATCTCAAAGATTACGTTAATCCACCCAAAACTCATGTGACTCCCTCTCCCTCTTAAACTCTTTCTCAAGTCTGAGCATTAGATTGACATATGTGGCGACTATCTTTGAACAGTCTTATTCTCAATCTTGAGCCAATTTTTATGGTGATAATGTCAAATAAGAGATGAACAACAAAATATTGAAACCTTTCATGATGTCTCTATGTTTTGATAGTAATCTTATATCATCCTCAATCTCTACACAACAATGACTATGTTTTGATCACTTTTCATTTAACCAAATATGTAATTGTCTGAAATTCACATGCCAGATATTTTGTGATTTTTATTGAAACTTGATTTAATCTTTACTTTATGGAAATAATTGATTTCTTCTTGTTCAACAAAATTTTGAAATGAAAATCAAACCAAATGCAACTCACTTGATTGAATCTTAGCTCAATTATCAGCTCCTTTGAAATTATATCTACTCTTTTATATCTATTTATTGCTTTTACATTTTAGCCGCATTAATGTATGCTTCTAATATTTACAATACAAATACAAAGGTTGACAACTGTTTATCCATCTCATTCATCTCATCAAGAAGATATGGTACACACTTAAATTTTTTGGGAGTCTTATTGTTTCAATTAATAATTGACACTAAACATATGTGTCATTAAGGTTGTCTTTCCATTTTGAAAGTTTTATTTTAGCCAAATCATATTTTCTCTGGGAGTTAATTAAGAAATGAAAAAAAAGGAAGACACACAAAAAAGAGCTTAAGCTTCAATAAAAAATAATCGACACTACATGGTGTTATATTCTTAATAAAGAAATAGTAAAAGTAGGAGAAGAGCAAACATGAGACATTGTGAAAAAAAAAATCAAGTAAAAAAAGACATGATAAACTATTCATTGAATAGAGAAATAGAGGCAAACAACAATTAGGATTTTCAAGAGTGGACCAAGTCGCGCATGTGACATCCCAAACTCCAAAATAATTTATATAATAATTTTAATATATTACTTTGAGAATAATACACAATGGATAAATAAAACATTTTCCAATTTAATAAAAAATTGCAACTAATTTTGGATATCACATTACTCAAAGTACATATCGGACACTTTAAAATATGTTTCTCAAATAAAATGGTGAAATATCAATATACTAGATTTAACTATAATTTCTAGATTTAATTCCAAAAACTAATACTACCAATAAAATTTATCAAATTAAATGAGTACAATAGAATTTATAAATCTTATTTCAGGTATCACATATCAGAGGGAACTTCTTCCAAACTTAAACTTTAAGAATCTCCAACCTGTAATAACCGTAATTTTGCAAATGCATGGCTAAGCTAGTCAAACACAAATAACAAATGGTAGTAATTAAATTTGCACAATATCACATGATGACATAAGATTCAAAATCTTCAAGAACAAAATATCAAAGGTTAACCAAACTCAATCACAATGAAAAAGTCACAAATATGCCATGTTTTACATGTCCTATACTTTATACTTTTTCATCATTTGGTATCCTTCTACTTTAAAGTATTTGGTTATGAGGCTTAATATTATGCTACCACACAAGTGGACAAAGATATCGCAAATCTCCATGTTCTCATAGATCCTTTCAACTCAACCCAAGACACATAAACGCAATGGTCGGGGTACTCATGTATTGCTCTGTAGCTCTCCACCTTTGAGAATAATCCACTAATCCACTTAGGAATTTCCCACTAGAGATACCCCCAAGGTGTATCAATCATACCTTTAAAACAATGTAGTAATTAGAAGGATGTAAAATTTAGCATATTATTAATTAACATTATAATTTTGACAATTTATTTGATTCCTCATATAAACCATTAATGATTATTATAAATATTAAGTTTATATTTATTAATATAATTTAATGCGTAGACATTTTATTTTTACATAATACTTTATTTTTCTATTTACGCAAAATATTTAAATAGTGAAATATGATATAACACATTAAATTATAAATCGGTTGATCAATCTTTTAAATATTTTTTTAATAGTTTAATATCCTATAAAGTCATTAAAATATAACTAAAATTTTAACATAATAATTCAATGAGTAAAACATAATATATGAATTAGTTGACTTTGCATTTTCGAAAATATTCTACATAATCTTAAATGTGTTTTTATAAACCCATATATAAGAATTACTCAAATAAACTCAATTAAAAACAATACTCTACAAAAAAATCAATAAGTTTTACTATTTTTGAAATTTTAACTCTAATTCACCTTAATAATAATAAATTATAGTCTATATATCTTGCGCAATCCATGGGACACATTGTAGTTTTTTTTTTTTTAGTCAATTTTGAATTGGTTGTGTCTAGAGGCTCATCTTTTAGTAGAGTGACCATCTAAAAAATTTTCACAACAAAGTAAAAACTGAATATTTGATATCTTTGTCAAAAAGTCAATATATCAAATCTCAAACTATTATTTCTTTAGGTCTCTTTTAGTGTCATTGTAATATATTTTCAATTAGACATCTAATAAAATTTTACCATATATATATATATATTTGTGTAGTCGGTTACAAAATAATATTATGACATATATAAATTGTGAAAAAATCTGATTTTTTTTTCCATTAAGCTAAAAATATATGAAAATCTAATTGTAGCAAATATCAACTTTTAAGCTTTCGATACATAAGTGTTAATCATGTCACATTCTAGAATTGACAATCATCAATGAATTTCTGATTTAGGGTTTGGAAATGTACTCAAGATGACGTTTTTCAATGATTATAAATGGAGAACAACATAGATTTTCAAATCAAACTTAATTATACAAAGAGAAATACAATATTTATAAGATATACAAGAAAAATGTCAAAGAGTGAGATGAAAAATGTTGTTATGATTATGGTCATAATTATGGCAATGAATATGTTTATTTTTGCTCTTGCCAATGAAACATCTTCACTAACAACACCTCCACATGAAAATGCAGATAGTAGAATTGGTGTATTGCTTTGCCTTGGAAAGTGTGGTTTGAAATGTGCAAGTGACGTTGGAAATCCGATATCATTTGTAGGTTGTCTTACTTCTTGTAGATTAAATTGTCATAAGAACTCATCCCAAAATGCACATGATTGTACTACAAATTGTGCTTAATCAAAGTCCAATAATATTGGTATTGGTATGTTTATTATTTATTGCTTTTAAATTATATACTGGTATGATTATCAATCTAATACTATAAATTAATACAGTTGGCTTAAATCATGATGTTTTCTTACATATTGATATTTTATTTTTTCAGATCCACATAACATTAATGGAATCGTGAATTCATGTTTGGAAATTTGCAAGGACAAATAATCTATATTACTACGTGCATGTAACACTACAAAACTCAAAAATCGGTTGACCTAATTAACTATATTATTACTTTTGTGGCAATAAATATACTTTTTCTCTCTTTCTTATTATATGTATATGTGTAGGGGATGAGATCAAATGACACTAAGGTCTCAAATTTAACTTTGACGATATATCTTGTCCATTTAATTAGTTTTGATCTCAAAGATTACGTTAGTCCACTCAAAACTCATGTGACTCCCTCTCCCTCTTAAACTCTTTGTCAAGTCTGAGCATTAGATCGACATATGTGGCGACTATCTTTGAACACTCTTATTCTCAATCTTGAGCCAATTTTTATGGTGATAATGTCAAAAAAGAGATGAACAACAAAATATTGAAACCTTTCATGATGTCTTTGTGCTTTGATATTAATCTTATATCATCCTCAATCTCTGCACAACAATGACTATGTTTTGATCACTTTTCATTTAACCAAATTTGTAATTGTCTGAAATTCATATGTCAGATATTTTGTGATTTTTATTGAAACTTGATTTAATCTTAAGTTTATGGAAATAATTGATTTCTTCTTGTTCAGCAAAATTCACTACAACATTTTGGTGCAACAAGAATGCTTAATTTTTTACGATAAAAAAACCGTTCTCGTAGATTACAATAGAGAACCGTTTATAAATTCCGTTGTAGTAGTATGATAAATTCTACAATTTCTAGTACAAAAATCTAAAACCGTTCTGTAAGTGAAAATAAACATATTTTCCAAATATTAATAAAACCTTTTTGGAAGTGAAAGTAAATATATTTTCCAAATATTTCTTTAGCACCCAAACAGTTTGAGGAAAATACTTCTCTCACTCTCAAACTTGTTCCTCCCTTCTCAGCAAACCCTATCTCGCACTCGCAAGCTCGGTTCCTCATTACTCCGTAGCAAACTCTATTTCTCTTCTCTCTCGCATAACCCTATCTTCTTTCTCGCGTAACCTTCTCTTCTCTCTCTCTCTCTCTCTCTCTCTCTCTCTCTCTCTTTCTCTATCTCTCACGTGCAAAACAATAACCCTTTATTCTCTTTCTCGCTGGTTTGTTCTTGTTTCTGAATGAAAATGGGGAAAAACAAATGTTGGTGATGGAAGCTTGTGAATGAACATCGATTAGGATTTTTCTTGTGACTTGTGAGACTTATCCCCTTTTCTCGCAACTCTGCAACATTGATTACGGTTTGCTCAACCTTTGCGTCGATTATGGTTTGCTCAACCTCTGCATCGATTAGGGTTTTCTCGCAACTCTGCATAATCGATTACAGGTCGTTCTACCTTTGTGAGATTTGAAAAACTCCTACCTCTTCGTGATTTGATGACTTTTGGCATGTATTTTCATCCTTGCTCTGTTATTGCTCAATCTCTGTATCGATTTCTGGTTTCTGGTTACGATTACAATTTTTGAAATGATTTCAAACTATGATTTCTGATTTCTTATTCACGTATATGATGTGGTGTTCTCACTAATTTATTTATTTATTTTTTCTTTATGGATTTTGATTATGTTTTTTCCTTTTTATGCATGTGTCCGTTGATAATCAGGTTTCAAAATTTTTCAGTGGATTAGTGTAGTTATGATGATAGATTAGTTATGATTTTGTTTAGATATGTGTTTTTATACAAGTAGTATGCCAAGTATGATTGGTCTTCCTTCAGATCATGCACTTGTTGAGGATGAGGTGTGCTTAAAGGTTCTTTTTCTCTTAACAAGCATTTGTATTAATATAACATTGGTCCCATTGCATTTATATATACTATATATATACTGAAATTTGAACCTGACCGGAGCCAAACAGTGATCGAGCCAGAAATTTGTGTCATTGGGTCAAACGTACACTATATGGAAAAGAAAATTATTGCATGACCTTTTCTTTTTATTAGAATCATATTAAGTAAATATATTAAAAGAGTATACAAGAACAATGTCAAATTTCATGGGGTAAAGCATGTGTATGTTTCTGCTAATATCTTTTTACTTTAATGTGCATTTTTTTTACCTTAATATCGTTTTAACTATGTAAATGACAAATGAGATCAACGTTAGGCTACCGGTCGAGTGTGCATTTTATTTGATGCTATATTTCTAATATTCTGAATAACCATGGAGTCACCATTTTGGCATTCATGTACCTGTAGATTGACAGTCATTCAAAGCATGTTTTCGAGGATCTTATGTCTGCGATTGTCCCTTGTTGGTTGTCGAAGACAGATGATGTGGATAAATTATTAAAGGTTCGTTTTTCATGAAAATGCTTTTGTGTTTTCACGTCTTGTTGACAAGATTGAAAGTAAATCTTGCATTTATGATATGTTTTTTTCTTCTCTCGGGTTTTCATAGATGTATTTTGTAACACCCCGATTTTTAACAGTGCGAGTGTATTTTTTTTTAAAACAAAGAAACAAACAAATAAATAAATAAGGAAATACCTTTGGATACATATTTAAGTCATAACACAACGACAAATAAGTCAACATAATTTACAAGCAAAGAAATAGTTTTTGAAATGCGAATCCAAAGTATTTACACATCAAAAGTGGTACATGGAATCCTTCGAAAATAAAATATCAAGCTGACAATATTGGTATAGGTACAGTCTTCCAAATTAAAATAAACACATCCCAAAAGAAAGACTTCTAGTCCCTATACGTCAACCTAATCTGATCATTCCACAAAACTATACATGCCGAGTGATCTTCACGCGCCCCACAAGACCCTCCTAACACAGCTCCAGTCAAGTGTGTCCAACTATATTCCCATTCACAGGGTACTAACCGGTGGGAAGATCCTGATTCGCATATGAGGGCAAAGCCCAAATTTCCACATTAATTGTAAAGGTCACCAACCGAAATTAACAAATATCACATAGTAAAATTCTTATATTTTCAAATGCTCAAAAAAACCTTTTGTTTTAGCGTACTCCTCGAAAGGGTTTTCATATGTCCAAAAAAAAGCATAAACAATGTTGAAAAATGAAGTTTTGACAAACTGCATTGTCGTAGCCGAATACAATTGAGAAAAGGCAGATTTTCAATTCTAAAATGGCTCTGAATCAATCAACACTTCAAACATTAATATTATCAATTATGAACACATAATTAACACCAAATTAATCTCCACAAATTCACACCTCAATCACACATCGAATATTCATTAAATTAATTATGAACACATAAATACATCAAAACATAATCAACTCAACTTCACACCTCAAAGCAATTACGACAAATCACAATAACAACCGAATATGTATATACAATCATCAAAGTATAACAAACATGACTCGCGTGCCAAGCACCCGAATGCAATGCGTATATGCCAAAATGCATGATTCCGGAATTCCAAATCAAAACCCTCCCTCCTCGAAGGGCGTAAATCATAATTGTACCGCATATCACAGACTAGTACTAATTACCGAGGTGCCACCTATCACGAGTCAACACAATTTACTAGAAAACGTAAATCGTAAACGTACCGCCTATCATAGACCAGTACTATTTACCGAGGTGCCTCCTATCACGGGTCAGCACGATTTACTAAAAATGTGTAGTCTATCACAGACCTACACGACGCGAAAATCCCCGCAAGGATAAGATGAACCAACAGATCACATGGCATCATCTCGTGGCCCATCACGGTCACCACTATCACCATGGCCCCATCGCGGCTACTATGTACTATGAAATGCATGAGCATACTCTTACTCTTTTCACCACAATCATTAAGTAAATGCAGCTATTAAAAAATTCCCCTTTCTTAATACTCATTTAACACTAATGATTTTTCAAATACAACACAGAGCATACTCAAACATATTTATTCACACCAATTTAAATTTTCACAACCACACATAAATCACATCTCCAAATTCCATTCACACCTAAATTGAATTAAATTCATTTTCCACCTAGTCACACATAAATTTCTTCTAAAAAATTCATAATATTTATTATGAACACATCAATTTCACCTAACATGAATCACCAAAATTTCCAAACATTAATCACCATATTCAATCTCCAAAATTTTCAACCATAAATCACCACAACAACATTAATATATCAGAGTTCTCCCCACCGCTAACTCGGTGCCAACGGTCTCAATTTCTTTTCGAGACTCAAGGAGCTAACTACATAAACATGAATATTTATAACAATTTGTTCACAATAAAACTAATCCACACGCAACAAAATTCATAAAATTAAATCTTTCTCACATACCAAACTCTTAAAATTAAATAATCTATATTATTTACTTAAAATAAATATTGTGCAAATTTAACATTCACACGAAACTTTTTTTTTTCTTTTTAAACTCAATCAAAGAGTAATTAAAAGTGTAACATTTTAAACTCTAACCATTTTTAATTTCAATCTGTCTTTTTGCTCAAACTCTTTAACTTAGTTAAAATTTGAATTTTTTTCACAACTTTAACAACTCTAAATTTTTCGTAAAATTTAGACTTCAGTTCAAACTCATTTATTTGAAAATAACTCATTATGTAACTTAAACACATCAAATTTAATTACCTCTAATTCACACCAAATTCAGTCAATTCAATTCCACAACATGCATATAGCACCTCAATTAAATTTCAACAGTTCAAACATAACTCACCCAATTTCAAAATTCCACATTTTACACATAAACCACCAAGTTTCATCAATTCATTTTCTACAAAATCCATAAATAAACCACATCTCAAAAATTCATAATAATAATTATGAACATATAAATCACACCAAACTTGAATCACCACAAACCACACCTCAAATTTAAATTCCACCAAATTATACATAATCATATTAAATTAATTTTTCACAAAATCACACCTCAAATACATCAAATTTCTTTTTCACAAAATCACAAATAATGTCCTAAATGCAAACTAAAAGTTTGGAAGGAGCCCTTACCTTAACGATAGCTCTAACACGCGATTACGGTACTGTAATTAATTCTGGTAAACTTTAAGTTTGTGACATCGCGTCGAAAACAAGTTCACTAACACCGTAGCGGGGCAATGAGCAACTTTCCCTTCTGTCACTTCTCGAATAGAAGCTTAGATCTAGAAGAAAAATGATGATTTGTGTTTTGTGCTTTTTATTTGAAACACTAACTTCATTTTCATTTTACCCTGAAACAGAAGAAAGGAAAGAAGAAAGGATGGCTTCTGTTTCCTTCTTGGTTTCTCACGTGAGGCTATAATAATAATAATAATAATAATAATAATAATAATAATAATAAATATCTAAACAAATATCTAGATATTTTTAAAAAACATCATTTCACCCATCACCTCACAGCACTTCTCAAACCACTATTTTAAAAAAATATCTTCTTTTGCCGCAATTCAATTGACAGATATATTTTTCTGAAAACCGCTGCATCTCAGAAATTTTTTTCTTCGACAAAAGATTCACCGTAATTAAATAAAATTATTCATCGACGAATAATTTTAATCGGGTCTCCAAAAAGATATTTTCGGCATTTAACTCACAAAATGCCATAAAATTGGCTAAAAAGCCTCAGAAATTCAACACAAAATTCCCCAAAATTTATAAATTAAAATTTAAAATTAAGGGTCTTACATATTTTTTGAAGTAGTTGACAACTAAAGGCTGTCACTTGTTTTATATCACCTACGATACTTTCTACATTTTGATCCTTAAATTGTAACTTAGCCATTGGTTTGTGATCTGCATCTTATAATGGTGAATGTTTTGCAGAACTTTGGGCGAGAGTAACAACTTGGCCTCATTTCTTGTCTTCTTGTTCTCATCATTAGATTCAAGGAAATCTAGTCGATTCCTCAATATTGATGATGCTTGAGCATAGGGGAATAGCAATGGTGATCAAGTGCTGTTTCTGGAGTTGGTGAGGTATAATTATAGGCTAATATTAATGTAGAAGCAGTGTTGGGCATTATGAACTGAAATATTCATTGTATTTGTATATTTGAGTGTGTATATATATTGTTTGATTTTGCTTTGTATTTTTCATTTTGAGATGTTTTTTTTTCTATTCTTAGTGTGATATCGCCAGTTTTGTATGCTTTTATTTGGTTGAAAGTTCTATTTTGTGTGGTCTCTAAACTCTTCTCTTTATTCTAAAAAAAACTTTAATGTTCTTATTCAAAATATGTGATGGTGCTTCATCCTGAATATGTATCTGTAATGGACGCCAATGTAGAATCTCGAGCTCCTGGATTACGAAAGCTTCTTGCAGAAAAAAAAATCTGCTATGCGCATGCTTACTTTATTTGAATCAGTACTGTTAGAAATAGTTGTCTATTAGAAATATTTGAAGTCTACTTTGCATTTAAATTGATTCATCAGGAAATGGTTATGTATTGCTCTTAGAGATATGTGTCGTGGTTTGACTTTATAATCACATTTATAGATTTTAATATTTTGTTATTTATTCTTGATTTTACTTATGGAATATATTTTATTTTGTAGATGAATGATGGTGATTCTGATGCAGAATTTCAACATTTGGAAACACAAGATGAAGAGATAGATGTTTAAGTTTTTTTTGTTCTTGTTTTTTTGATTGTTTCATTTTCTCTAGAATATAAATTAGAGAAATTGAATTAGTACGTACTTGTATGAATGATTATGAATTTGAACTTTTTTTAACTTGAATTAGTGTAATGCGTTTATTTCAATTGTTACATTTTAAATATATTTTAGTAAATTATAACAATTTTGTATTATTGTAACTGTTATAGTTTTAATTTTAAATTTATTATAGTATTACATTAATAATGTTTTATTAAAATTATTTTTCTAAAATATAATAATTTATGATATAATTATTTTTTTAAATATTTTATTTATTGCAACGGTTATAAAGTGTTGTGGTACCTTAATTTAAAAAAATGGCTACCAGAACGGTTTTAACTTGGCAACAGCGTAAAACCATTGTCGTTGTAAATTTGAAAAAACGTTATGTAAGATATAGCTACAAGTACGGTCTTTACAAAACGTTGTTGTTTAAAAAAAAAACCATTGCGTAAGGTAAAGGCAACGCCTTGGTTTGCCATGGACACAAAACCGTTCTCATAGATTACGACAACGGTTTTTTACCGTTAAGCAACGGTTTTCATGTGTTGCAGTAGAGCAAAAATGTTGTAGTGATTTTGAAATGAAAATCAAACCAAATGCAACTCACTTGATTGAATCTTAGATCAATTATCAGCGCCTTTGAAATTATATCTACTCTTTTATATCTATTAATTGATTTTACATTTTAGCAGCATTAGTCTATGCTTTTAATATTTACAACACTAATACAAAGGTTGACAATTGTTTATCCTTGTCATTCATCTCATGAAGAAGATATGGTACACAATTAATTTTTTTGGGAGGCTTACGGTTTCAATTAATAACTGACACTAAACATACGTTTCATTAAGGTTGTCTTCCCATTTTGAAAGTTTTATTTTGGCCAAATCATATTTTCTCATGGAGTTAATTAACAAATGAAACAAAAAGGATGACACACAAAAAAGAGGTTAAGCTTCAATAAAAAATAATCGACACTACATGGTGTTATATTCTTAATAATGAAAGAGTAAAAGTAGGAGAAGAGCAAACATGAGACATAGTGAAACAAAAATCAAGTAAAAAAAGACATGATAAACTGTTCATTGAATAGAGACATAGAGGCAAACAACAATTAGGATTTTCAAGAGTGGACCAAGTCGCGCATGTGACATCCTAAACACTAAAATAATTTATATAATAATTTTACTATATTACTTTGAGAATAATTCACAATGGATAAATAAAACTTTTACCAATTTAATAAAAAATTTGCAACTAATTTAGGATATCACATTTCTCAAAGTACATATCGAACACTTTAAACTAAATTTTTCAAATAAAATGGTGAAATATCAATATACTAGATTTAACTATAATTTCTAGATTTAATTCCAAAAACTAATACTACCAATAAAATTTATCTAATTAAATGAGTAAAATAGAATTTATAAATCTTATTTCAGGTATCACATATCAGAGGGAACTTCTTCCAAACTTAAACTATAAGAATCTCTAACCAGTAATAACCGTAATTTTGCGAACGCATGGCTAAGCTAGTCAAACACAAATAACGAATGGTAGTAATTAAATTTGCACAATATCACATGATGACATAACAATCAAAATCTTCAAGAACAAAATATCAAAGGTTAACCCTGTGACACCCTAAATACCAAAATAATATATATATAATAATTTATATCATATTCCTATAAAATTTGCAGCGGATAAATAAAATTATATTTTCAAGAAAATAAAAACTTTTGTAACTAATTTAGGATATCACGTTTCTCAAAGTACACATGCAACAATTCAAATTTTATTACTCAAATAAAACAATTTAATCTCAATGAACTTGATTTAAATATAATTACTTGATTTAATTCTAAAAACTTCCTAGTACTTCTAAGGTTTTCATACAAAAATTTGATTCAAATTAAATAAGTAAAATACAAATTAAAACCCTTATTCCCGGTATCACCTATCAGAGCGGGGTTCCTCCCAAACTTGAACTTCAAGACTCATTAACCTGTAATAACTGCGATTTCGCAAACGCAGGGCCCAGCCAGTCAAACACAAACAACGAAGGAGGTGAGTTTTGAAATCATGTTAACAGTATAATATGAGTAAGAAGAACACGCAAACAATCATAATAGAACCGTATCATAATCACTTTACGATATATCAAAATATTTAATTAAATAGTATCATACTATAACATCAAAGTCACTCAAGTGAAATAATCATCTCATTATAATATGCATCAAATCATCTAATTAATATTACCTTTGAAACACATCAATCACAAGGAAATGCAATGCTATGCATGAGCTTACACTCTACTTCACAATGTGGTACCATTCTAACTCTGAAGTACTTGGTTAGGAGGCCATGATACTATGCCACCATCCCGGTGGACGGACAATTCAAATTGGCCCTGTCCTCATAGATCCCCTCAACTCAAAACCCGAGACACATATACGTGACAATCGAGGTAAACGTGTGTTGCATGGTAGCTCCCGACATTTGGAGTGCTACCTCCAAGTCACCTAGGAATTCCCCACCGGAATACCTCCAAGGTCTAACAATCTTGCCTTAAGGCTCGACAGCAGACCGCCACGATCAGGCTCATTCAGTTGTACTTCCCCAGAATCACTAGGCTTGTCAGGCCCTACCTATATGATGACAAAATAATATCCACTTCACATATTCACAATATTTATTTTCTCTACCCGTTAGCTTAGACTACTCCCTTAAGAGCATCTATTTAAGAATCATCACAATCTCATCAAGTATGGGGTACTTCAATATTTTCATCACAATTTTATAATATCATTAATCATAAATAATCATGATCAATATATAAGCTCATCACAATTTTATAACATCACTATCATCAATCAAAAATCATCATCATCATCATCATCATCACATAAGCATATATCAAACCATGCATCCATATTTCATAATCACATCACAATAATAACAAATAATAACAAACATGTACACAATAATAACAAATAATAACAAATAATCACATCACAATAATAACAAACAATAATCATCCATATTTCATTATCATCACGTAAGCAAACATGTACACATAATTTCATTCAACATCCAACTTCACAATAATAACAAATATCAACTACCACACAAGTATCGAAAATTAAATCAATCAACACCTTATAAAAATTTCTATTTCACATTTTAATCTCACAATTCTCATATTTCAAATTAATCAATTTATCTCTCAAAGGGCTACTGCCGTACGTAGCAAGCCCCGGATGAATCGTTGGGAAATACGGTTTTCCCGTTCATCTCACAATATATTATACTCATGAATTCAAACGCTCTCTCACCCCTTACCTTATTTCGACGCTTTCAGACACGAGTACAATTCCACGAGCAAACAATATTTGTTCTTTGACTTTTTGTCCTTCAATCGATCTAACTCGACAATTTATGGGTAAACGTCAAAAATAAATTATGAGAAAATAGTCTAAAAATAGATTTCGAAATTCGGTCAAAGAAAATTACCATAAATCATAAAACCAATCAGTGGATAAAATAGCCACTTTTAACACGATCGTTTTGGCGTTGGTTTCACTAAAATCAGACTTACGGTGAAGAAGAACGGTGCAAAATAAGGATTTCTGTAAACGGAGAAATCGGGTATTTCAGGGAGAAATTCGGGTTGTTAAAAATCTGAAAAATTGTGTTTAATTGAAAAGATAAATGAGTAAAACAACATACTGAAATTTGGACGAAAACAGAGAAACTTTTAAGGGACAGTTATGGCTCTCCAGTGTCAAACGATAGGTTGTTGTTGTGTTTACTCTTTGGTTCTACGGCTCCCTTCCAACTCCCTTCCCTTCTTTTGTTTATTTTATATCATTAACAATTAGGGTTCATAGAGTCAACCCCATTGGTCTCTTTATTTATATTTTACTACTATTATTATTTTATTTTGTTAAAATTAAACTAATAATTATTTAATCTTCTTTTTAATATTCCTCCAAACCCCATTTAGTTTTCCAAACTTTAGTAATATTTTCTAAATTAGAGTAATTAAAATAATATATAAAAAAAACATATTACTAATAATAGAAACTTTCACGTTCAAAATAATCCCTACAATTATTCTTATTTCTCAAAATATTCATATTATAACAATACCATCATATTAGGAAATAGTCAAAATTATAAAATAAATAGAGATAACAATAATATTTTATGTAAATTACTAAATCATAATAAATATATTTATAAAATCACAATTCAAAAATAAGTATATAAAAACAAAGAAAATCAAACACAATATTACTACGATCTCAAGATTCTATAAATAATTAAAATAAGATATATTTAGAAATTATTAAAATAAGAGATACTTAAAAATGATTAAAATCTAAATATGTACACACTTAACATTAGTCAAACATGTAAGAAAATATCATATTAATTACCAACTCACATATACACTTAAAATCATATAAAATCTTGTTCTTTAAAATATTACACTAAAATACTTTTATATTTAGAAAGATATGTAAAATAATAAAGTAAAATATTTATTATTTATATTGCTCAATAAATATAATATCTATCAAACCAACACATCATAGAAAACATCCATATCACGAAAATTATTCACAAAATTTATCAACATATATTCTAAAATAATTTTAACATCAAATTAATTATTTAAAATTCTATTTAATTAATAAAATAATTTATTATAAAATTTGGGGTGTTACAAACCCAACTCAATCACAATGAAAAAGCCACAAATATTAATTTATTAGAATGTGTGATATTGATATTATTGTGATATTGGGTGTCGAATTAAATTTATATATATGTGTTATTAGATGAGTTATGTGATGTGATAACAAAATATGGATATGTTGTGATAATTTTATGTTATGATGATGATGTACGATTAATAATTGTGATGTTATAAATTTGTGATGAGTTTATGTGATGATGATGATAGTGATGTGCTAAAATGTGATGAGAATATTGAATTAACCCCATAGTTGATGACAATAATGGTGTTTTCAATTTGTGTTTGAGATGACGGTTTTAATGGGGTATCGGATACCAACGAGGGGAGAAAATAAATATTATGAATTTGTGAAGTGAAGATTATTTTGTCATCATAAAGGTAGGGCCTGACAAGCCTAGTTATTCTGGGGAAGTACAACTGAATGAGCCTGATCGTGGCGGTCTGCTGTCAAGCCTTAAGGCAAGATTTTGAGACCTTGGAGGTATGCGGGTGGGGAATTCCTAGGTGACTTGGAGGTAGCACTCCAAATGTCGGGAGCTACCATGCAACACACGTTTACCTCGACTGTCGCGTATATGTGTCTCGGGATGAGTTGAGGAGATCTATGAGGACAGGGCCAATTTGAATTGTCTGTCCACCAGGATGGCAGTATAGTAACATGGCCTCCTAACCAAGTACTTCAGAGTTAGAATGGTACCATATTGTGAAGTAGAGTCTAAGCTCATGCATAGCATTACATTTCCGTTTGATTGTTTTGTTGCGATTGATGTGTTTCAAAGGTAATAATAATTAGATGACTTGATGCATATTATAATGAGATAATTATTTTACTTAAGTGACTTTGATGTTACAGTATGATAGTATTTAATTAAATATTTTGATATATCGTAAAGTTATTATGATACGGTTCTATTATGATTGTTTGCTTGTTCTTCTTACTCATATTATACTATTAATATGATTTCAAAACTCACATTCTTCGTTGTTTGTGTTTGACTAGCTGGGCCCTGCGTTTGCGAAATCGCAGTTATTACAGGTTAATGAGTCTTGAAGTTCAAGTTTGGGAGGAACCCCGCTCTGATAGGTGATACCGGGAATATGGGTTTTAATTCGTATTTTACTGATTTAATTTGAATCAAAATTTTGTATGAAAACCTCAGAAGTACTAGTAAGTTTTTAGAATTAAATCAAGTAATTATACTTATATCAAGTTTATTGAGATTAAATTGTTTTATTTGAGTAATAAAATTTGAATTGTTGCATGTGTACTTTGAGAAACGTGATAACTTAAATTAGTTTCAAAAGATTTTATTTTCTTGAAAATATAATTTTATTTATCCGCTGCAAATTTTGTAGGAATATGATATAAATTATTATATATATTATTTTGGGATTTAGGGTGTCACATACTTCCCCGAAATCGTTGGGCTTCTCAGACCCTCCCAATATGATGACCAAATAATCTCCACTTCCAAAATCCCCAACATCTAACTCATATTAATTCGATGATCACAACTTGATAACTCAATATAAATTCACAAAATACACCAAAATTTACGTGTTTGTAAATATATTTCATTCCACAATTTTCATCAGAAATTACATCATTATATACATACTAATCAATCTTAATCAAGTCTCAACATTTCGTAAACACCAATCTTAATGAACAATCAAGTTCTATCAATTATAACATAAGAAAATCAAAAAAGTAGTGCATTCAAGTAAGGTCATAATTTCATTAAAGGAAACAAGAACACTCAAATGCACATCATCCATACAATAACCATTAGCATTGGAATTCACAAAAATCCAATATCATACAATATTGACATAAATTAATACACAACAATTCCATAGATATCTAAATCATATTTTAGTCCTCATTGTTACCAGTCATATATTTCTAATTAATTACTAGTCAACAGGGCTCTACCGTACGTGACAAACCCCAAGTACATCTCTTAGAATTACAACATTCCAAATCATCTCACCTTATATGTTATACTCATTAAATCAAACATTCTCTCACCCCTTTACCTCAATTAGAACTTTCACCAAACATAACAATCTCTACGACAAGAACGAATCCAAACAACTTGACATGCTCACTTCTCT
The DNA here is from genome assembly GCA_037974875.1 of Cicer bijugum. Lineage (NCBI taxonomy): Eukaryota > Viridiplantae > Streptophyta > Magnoliopsida > Fabales > Fabaceae > Cicer > Cicer bijugum. Next base: position 4,715,065 of record JBBPBT010001178.1, on the reverse strand, counting down.
TTCTTTGTAATAGTGGTGAGTAATAACCGAAAAAAGGCTAAATAAATACGCAAATATAAACCCATGTAGATCAAATAGTGTATTATGATTAAAATAAAATTAATATTTATCAAATAAATAAAACCTTTGGTTATATAATTGAAGCGTAGTTTTTCTATAAATATAAAACTAAAATTTGAATTTAATGGAAACTATATTTATTTTTAATTTTTAACAAAATTTGGTTTTTAATAAATCGCATACAATCATGTCTATTTATCGAGAGAAGAGATATAAATGTATAGAACAATTGTATTAAAATTTGAATTGTTGCATGTGTACTTTGAGAAACGTGATATCCTAAATTAGTTTCAAAAAGTTTTTATTTTCTTGAAAATATAATTTTATTTATCCGCTGCAAATTTGATAGGAATATGATATAAATTATTATATATATTATTTTAGGATTTAGGGTGTCACAACTTAGACATCTAATAAAATTTTACCATATATATATATATATATATATATATATATGTGTAGTCGGTTACAAAGTAATATTATGACATATATATATATATTGTGATAAATTCTGATTTTTTTTCCATTAAGCTAAAAATATATGAAAATCTAATTGTAGCAAATATTAACTTTTAAGCTTTCGATACATAAGTGTTAATCATGTCACATTCCAGAATTGACAATCATCAATGAATTTCTGATTTAGGGTTTGGAAATGTACTCAAGATGACGTTTTGCAATGATTATAAATGGAGAACAACATAGATTTTCAAATCAAACCTAATTATACAAAGAGAAATACAATATTTATAAGATATACAAGAAAAATGTCAAAGAGTGAGATGAAAAATGTTGTTACGATTATGGTCATAATTATGGCAATGAATATGTTTATTTTTGCTCTTGCCAACGAAACTTCTTCATTAACAACACCTCCACATGAAAATGCAGATAGTAGAATTGGTGTATTGCTTTGCCTTGGCAAGTGTGGTTTGAAATGTGCAAGTGATGTAGGAAATCCTATATCATTTGTAGGTTGTCTTACTACTTGTAGATTAAATTGTCCTAAGAACTCATCACAAAATGCACGTGATTGTACTACAAATTGTGCTTAATTGAAGTCCAATAATATTGGTATTGGTATGTTTATTCTTTCTCGCTTTTATATTATATATTGGTATGATTATCAATCTAATACTATAAATTAATACAGTTGGCTTAAATCATGATGTTTTCTTACATATTGATATTTTATTTTTACAGATCTACATAACATTAATGGAATCGTGATTTCATGTTTGGAAACTTGCATGAACAAATAATGTATATTACTACGTGCATGTAACACTACAAAACTCAAAAATGGATTGACCTAATTAACTGTATTATTACTTTTGTGGCAATAAATAAACTTTTTCTCTCTTTCTTATTATATGTATATGTGCGGGGGATCAGATGAAATGACACTAATGTGTAAAATTAAACTTTGGTGATATATCTTGTCCGTTTAATTAGTTTTGATTTCAAAGATTACGTTAATCTACTCAAAACTCATGTGACTCCCTCTCCCTCTTAAACCCTTTCTCAAGTCTGAGCTTTAGATTGACATATGTGGCGAGTATATCTGAACACTCTTATTCTCAATCTTGAGCCAATTTTTATGGTGATAATGTCAAATAAGATATGAACAACAAAATATTGAATCCTTTCATGATGTCTCTGTGCTTTGATAGTAATCTTATATCATCCTCAATCTCTGCACAACAATGACTATGTTTTGATCACTTTTCATTTAACCAAATTTTTAATTGTCTGAAATTCACATGCCAGATATTTTGTGATTTTTATTGAAACTTGATTTAATCTTAACTTTATTGAAATAATTGATTTCTTCTTGTTCAACAAAATTTTGAAATGAAAACCAAACCAAATGCAACTCACTGGATTGAATCTTAGCTCAATTATTAGCGCCTTTGAAATTATATCTAGAACGAAACATCCTTTTGTCTCAAAATTGAGTTTCAACATAATAATAATAATAATAATAATAATAATTTGTACCTAGTAAAAGTCAATACTTGAAGTTTTAAACATATAATACATACGGAAATCAATGTTTCCAACAATTAGTTATTAGATCAAACACTTTAAACAAATACATATCAAAACTAAATATTTTAAATTGATTAAGGGTGAAAGTCGAACTTTAAAACAATTAACTAGTGAGGTATGACATTTGATAATTAAGATTACCTGAATGAGATTAGTAACTTGAAACATACAGCTGGTCAATCAAAATTTTTACTTTCAACTATTCATATAAAACAAGAGCGCAAAAATCATAGCTCAAAAGACAAACAATAAGCAAAAAGTAACTAACATAATCTTGTTAACAATTAAAGCTAACTCAAATCTTAACAAGTAATTTCATGTTTTATTTACTCATTTAGGTAGGAATGTAGAATCCATACCACAGTTAGAGGAAGCAAATATTAAACACTTAATTAGTAATCTAAAAAATATGTATAATAATACCAAAAGCATATAACACTTAACACAATAATATAACGGGAAAACAATCATAGTGAAAATAATTACTACACAAGAAAATGTAAGACATATGACTCCCTGATCATGACTTTGATATAGGGGGAGAATGCTAGATATATGCCTTCTTGATCATGATTTTGATATAAATTCCAAACATACAATATACATGCATTATTTGATTGATCTAATGGTTTAAACTGAGAAACATTTCAGGAACATGATCAAACACTATACACTTGGACAAAACATGGAACTCAAGCAATCAAGCAAAAACGGAGGATATACTACCAACTTGAAGAATGATGTATAAATGTGTCTAGTGTTAGTAGTGTCCATTAGGTAGACTTAATTATAATGAGTTCTCATATAATATCTGCCAATGGAATCATAAAACAAGTTTTAATCAATCAATTAATCAATCAAGTAATAAATCAAGTGACAAATCAATTAGGCAATCGATTGTCTAAACCAGAGAATAAAGGTTTCACTAAGTAAATCGATTAGGAAATCAATTACTTAAAGGTTTTCATTAAAACCTGTGTTCTAGGTTTTGACAAATCAATTGGGCAATCGATTTGCACATCAATTGAGCAATCGATTTGGTAATTCACAGAACAAAGCTAGTGCTGAGTAAATCGATTGGCAAATTGATTACGAAAACATTTTTTCATCAGACTTGGCCTCTGTGATCAACAAAATCAATTGGACAATCAATTGAACTATGTTTCTTAAGGTGCAACCTTTGCACTAATCGATTGAAAGAATGAAATGGTTAATCATTTATCAGAAACATACTTCCTAGTCGATTGGCACATTGATTTCAATTAAATGGATAAGCTACTGTAAAAGCCAAATCGATTGAAGTAAAACATCTGAGTCACTGTGATTAGTCAAATCGATTGACAAATCAATTGGAGCAAAACATTTGAGTCACTGTGATCAGTTCTGTAAGACCCATAATTTTAAAGTGTACTTTATGTATTTTAGTGTATTTTTGGGTATTGAACTCGGAGGCTTTTTAGCCAAAGTTATTAATATTTTGGAGTTTATATGACCAAAAAGATATTTTGATGCCCGATTAGAATTACTCGTCGATGCCAAATGTATTACCTCATTTATTTCTCTGTTTTATTTTAATTTCTTTAAAAAAAAAATACACCCTCGCTTAAAAAACAGGGTGTTACATTGTGGTATCAGAGCATTGGTCTAGATTTCCTTGGGGGCTGTGGAACCTTTGGTTATAGATTGTAGATCAACTTGTAGTTTGGGAGTTGTTATCTGATCATGCGTCGGGTTAGGTGGTTGAGTGGTCAGGTCCGCAATAATTACTATGTGCTGTTGTGGTCGGAAGTTATTTTTGGAATTATTTGAAGTAGTGCTAAGACTCTACTTGATGATGGTTTTATAGGAAAACCATGCCGCCAAGAAGGAATGACGTTCCGAGAGCCAACGCCAATAGGGATGATCGAATGGCGGAGGCTATGAATAACATGGCTGCTTCTGTTGCTGCACAGACTACTGCCAAGACTCAACGGGATCTAGAAAGGAGGGAAAGAGAGATCCGTGCAGCAGAGTCAAGAGGGTTAGAAGATTTTCGTCGTTACAATCCTCCCAAGTTTAAGGGGGATGAAAATTCAGAGAAAGCGGATCAGTGGATCCAAGAAGTGGAGAAGATCTTCGAAATGATTAACTGTTAGGCGGCATTGAAGGTCAGCTATGCCACTTATATGCTATTGGGGGATGCTGAGTACTGGTGGAGGAGTGCAAGATTGTTGATGAGATCGGCTCACGAGGAGGTGAACTGGGAATCATTAAAAAGGAAGTTTTTAGACAAATATTTCCCGATGAGTATCAGGACTAAGCTAGGTGACTATTTCCTGAAACTGCATCACGGGAACATGGACGTGGGCGAATATGCCGCTAAGTTTGAATCACTATCGAGGCATTTCAGGTTTTTCCGTGAAGAGATTGATGAACCATTCATGTGTCATCGTTTCCAAGACGGACTAAAGTATGAGATTCAAGACTCAATCTTGCCCTTGGGAATTCAACGTTTCCAAGTTCTCGTGGAAAAATGTAGGGAAGTTGAGGATATGAAGAACAAGAGGGCTAGCTGAGGAGGAAATTTTAGTGCAGGAGGACCCAGTCGGGTGAATTATCAGAACGACAAGGGGAAACCAATTGCTAAACCTTATGATCGACCACGAACTAACAACAGTGGACAGAATCGCCCAGGGAACCAGAATTTTGGGAGACAATTGGGACGAGTGGTTCGATATTTCCGATGTGGGGAAGACGGACATTATGCTAACGCTTGTACCCCTAATACTCTCACCTGCTACAATTGTCAGAATCCAGGACACATGGCAAAGGATTGCACGGCCCTGAAAGTAGAACCAGTTGTGAATGTAACTAGGGCTACTCGTCCTACTGCTAGAGGACGCATTTATTGTGTGAGTGCGGAAGAGGGGAATCCATCTGGTAATCTGATTCAACGTGACTGTGAGATTGCAGGTAACACTCTAACTGCACTTTTTGATTCAGGGGCAACCCATTCCTTCATTGCTATGGACTGTGTGAATCGTTTGAAGTTATCTGTCTCTGCTTTACCTTTTGATTTGATTGTCTCCACACCTGCTAAGACTTTGATAGTAAATTTTGTATGTTTACATTGTCAAATAACTATTCAGAATAGGGATTTCTTGGTTAATTTAATTTGTTTACCTCTACAATCACTCGAGGTCATTCTCGGTATGGATTAGATGTCTTACCATTATGTGATCTTGGATTGTGCTCGTATATTGGTTCTTTTCCCCGAACCAGGAGTTGTTAAGTATTTAGCCGCTAACAAACTCCGAGTGCTGCTAAGTGAAGGGACTCATGAGTTTTTGTCTCAGGCTAATGTGGAGGCAAAGATAAATGTGAACATAGGAGATGTAATGCTTGTCAATGAGTACCGGGATGTATTTCCAACGGAAATTCTAGGATTGCCACCGGTAAGAGAAGTGGAATTTTTCATTGATTTGCATCCAGGAACGGGACCAATTTCGATTGCACTGTACTGTATGGCACCATTGGAATTAAATGAGCTCAAAGGCCAAATTGAAGATTTTTTGAAGAAGAAATTTATTAGACCAAGTGTATCGCCATGGGGAGCTCCAGTTTTATTAGTTAAGAAGAACGACGGAAGCTCTCGGTTATGTGGGGATTATAGACAGCTTAATAAGGCAACTATTAAGAATCGTTATCCTCTGCCACACATTGATGATTTAATGGATCAATTGAGAGGGGCCGCGATATTCTCGAAGATTGACTTGAAGTCGGGTTACCATCAGATTCAAGTAAGGGAAGGAGATATTCAGAAAACTACTTTCCGAACCCTTTACGGACATTATGAGTGTCTCGTTATGCCGTTTGGGGTTACCAATGCACCAACAATTTTCATGGACTACATGAACAGAATCTTTAATCCATTCGTTGATAAGTTTGTTGTGGTGTTCATTGATGATATAGTAATTTATTCAAGAACTGAAGAAGAGCATGGAGAACATTTACGTCAAGTCCTTGAGATTTTACGCAAGAAACGATTGTATGCCAATCTGTCGAAGTGTGAATTTTGGCTAGAAAAGTGAATTTCTTGGGTCATGTGATAACCAAGGAAGGAATCGCTATACATCCAGCTAAGGTTGAGGCGGTTCTTGCCTGGAAACAACCTCAGACTGTCACTGACATACGAAGTTTTGTAGGTCTGGCAGGATACTACAGGAGATTTATTGAAGGTTTTGCTAAGATTGTGACCTCATTGACACAACTTACCAGAAAGGATCAACCGTTTGCATGGACGGAGAAGTGTGAGGAAAATTTTCAGTTACTGTAGACAAAATTGATGACCTCACCAGTGTTGGTTTTACCGCAATCAGATGAACCCTATGAAGTTTATTGTGATGCGTCTCATCAAGGGTTGGGATGTGTTCTGATGCAACACAAGAAAGTTGTAGCTTATGCCTCAAGGCAATTGAAGATTCATGAGAGAAACTATCCTACTCATGATTTAGAGCTTGCTGCGGTTGTTTTTGCATTGAAGATCTGGAGGCACTATTTATATGGGTGCACATTTACCGTGTTTAGTGACCATAAAAGTTTGAAATATTTGTTTGATCAGAAGGAATTGAACATGCGCCAAAGACGATGGATGGAGACTCTCAAGGATTTTGATTTCACACTGTAGTACCACCCTGGGAAGGCCAATGTAGTGGCTGATGCATTGAGTAGAAGAAGTGTATCGGTGTCTTCAACAATTATGGCTAGACAACAAGTATTATGGGAAGCTTTTAGAGACCTACACTTGAACGTAGAGTTTGCACCGGGAATTTTGAGATTCGGAATGATTAAGATTTCGAGTGGACTACTTGAAGACATTGCAAATTCTCAAAATGACGTCTTGATTCAAGAGAAGAGAAACCTAATAGTGCAAGGGAAGACAATCGATTTCAAGGTTGGATCAGATAATATTTTGCGATGTAATGGTAGGATTTGTGTACCAGAAATTACAGATATGAGGAAAGCAATTTTAGAAGAGGCTCATAACAACAAGTTGAGTATTCATCCTGGAGCAACAAAGATGTATCAGGATTTGAGACAAAATTATTGGTGGCCAGGAATGAAGAAACATGTAGCGGAGTATGTATCAACTTGTCTAACTTGTCAGAAAGCGAAGGTGGAACATCAGCGACCTGCTGGGATGTTGCAACCTTTAGATATCCCTGAATGGAAGTGGGACAGCATTTCCATGGATTTTATAACTGGATTGCCTAAAACAAGGAGAAAGAATGATTCTATATGGGTGATAGTGGATCGATTGACTAAATCCGCACACTTTTTGCCAGTAAAGACCACCTACAAGGTAGATCAGCTGACAGAGATCTACATTGCTGAAATTGTGAGGTTACACGGGGTACCATCAAGTATTGTATCAGACCGTGATCTGAAGTTCACATCACATTTTTGAGGAGCATTGCACGAAGCGTTGGGAACGAAACTACGATTGAGTTTAGCTTACCATCCACAAACAGACGGACAGACGGAAAGGATGAATCAGTCCCTTGAAGATCTGTTGAGAGCATGTGTGCTAGATGATAGAGGAAGTTGGGATGATGTACTTCCGTTGATTGAGTTCACCTACAACAATAGTTTCCACGCAAGTATTGGAATGGCACCATATGAGGCTTTATATGGGTGCAAGTGTCAAACGCCCTTGTGTTGGTATAAGGATGGTGAAAATATGATTGTCGGACCAGAGATGGTGCAACAGACTACCGCTAAGGTAAGGAAGATCAAGGAGAAAATGAAGACTTCGCAGGATCGTCAGAAGAGTTACGCGGATAAGCGTCGCAGACTTTTAGAATTCGAACAGGGGGACCATGTATTTCTAAGAGTCACACCTACTACTGGAGTTGATAGAGCATTGAATTCGAAGAAGTTGACTCCGAAAATCATTAGACCATATCAGATTTCTGCACGAATTGGGCCCGTTGCTAATCGGATTGCATTGCCTTCGATACTGTCCAATATTCATGACGTGTTTCACGTGTCACAACTGAGGAAATATCTTGCAGATCCATCTCATGTGATCGAACCATACATAATCCAGCTAAAGGATAACCTGTCATTCAAAGTACCAACTGTGAGAATTGATGACAGGAAGATTAAGCGATTAAGAACCAAGGATGTTTCGTTGGTCAAGGTGATTTGGAACCCAATAACTGGAGATGCGACTTGGGAACTGGAGAGCAAGATGAGGGAACAACACCCAGAGTTATTTATCGACGTATAGTTTCGAGGACGAAACTAATTTTACGGGGGTAGTAATGTAAGACCCATAATTTTAAAGTGTACTTTATGTATTTGAGTGTATTTTTGGGTATTGAACTCGGAGGCTTTTTAGCCAAAGTTCTTAATATTTTGGAGTTTATATGACCAAAAAGATATTTTGATGCCCTATTAGAATTACTCGTCGATAAATAAATTAAATTAAGTACGGTAAATCCTTTACGAAGAATTTAATGCGTTATGGGTAAACTGGTAAATGTAATAAATATCTAGATTTGGGGATATTTGTTAAACGTAGTTAATATATATATATATAGAAAAGGAAGGGAAGGAATTGGAAAGAAAAGAAAAAGAGAGAAAAGAAAAGGAAAGAAAGGAAAAGAGAAGGAAAGAAAGAAGCATTTTCCCTCCCTCTCCCTCCCTACTCGCGTGAAATTCCTTTTTCTCCCTCCCTCCATTTTCGTTTTCCTTGCTTCTTTTTCCTCAAGAAAAGAAACCCAAGGCTTAGTGGATAAGAAAGCAAGGATATCTCAGCTTCATACTTCCTAGTTGTTTCGAAAACGAAGAAAAACGGTGTTAGGGATTTCAAAACTGTCAAACACAAACCTCCCCATTTCATCTAGATCTAAGCTTCGTTTCGCAAAGGGATAGAAGGGAAAGTTGATCACTACCATGCTACGGTGCTAGGGAACCAACTTTGGAAGCGGTGTGGCAAGCGAAAAATTTACCGGATTTACTCACGGCGCAGTAATCGCACGTTAAAGCTAACGTGAAGGTAAGGGCCCCTTCCAAACTTTTAGTTTGCATTTAGGGCCTTATCTATGGTTGTGTGGAAAAGAATTTTGTTAGGGATGGAGTATTGATTTGGGGAAAAATGTATCTAAGGCTTTATGGGTAAAATCTTAGAGTTAGGTTTTGGTTATATTGATGAATGTTTCGTGTAAAATGAATTTAAACTCATTTATGTATGATTTTGAGTAAATAAAACTTGTGTGTTTGAGTGGTGGATTGTGTTGATTTGTGTTCGAAACCCTTTGAAAAGCTGAAAAATGCTGAATTTTGCTGTTTTTGTGTTGTTGTCTGATGTGTATTTGAATACAGCAAGCTGTATTCGAATACAAACATGTTGTTTTGCCACTGGCTTACTGTGTAGTCGAATACAAACTGTTGTAGTCGAATACAGACATGCTGTTTTGCCACTGACTTACTGTGTAGTCGAATACAGACTGTTGTAGTCGAATACAAACATGTTGTTTTGCTGCTGAATGCTGAAATAGCCTTGTATTCGAATACAAAGATGCTGTATTCGAATACAACAGTGTTGTTTTGTTAAAAACTTCATTTTTCAACTTTGTGTATGCATGTTTGGCATATAGAAACCCTTTTAAGGTGTATCCTAAGTTGAAATGTTATTTTGCGCATTTAAAAACTTAAATGTTATGTGTTAATTGTTAATTTCGGTTGGTGACCCTTTACAACTATTGTGGAAATCTGGGCTTCGCCCTCAGATGAGAGCCAGGACAATCCTACCGGATGTTACCCTGCTGATGGGGATGTAGATGAGAGTGCCTGACTGGAGCTATGTTAGGAGGATATCACGGGGCGCGTGGAGATTACTTAGGGCGTATAGTTTTTTTTGTGATGTATAGAATGATCAGATTAGGTTGTCATTCAGGAAACATATGTCTTTCTTTTAGGCTGCTTTTATTTTAAAATGGAAGAATGTACATGTACTAATATTGACATCATGACATGCTTCGGATTTATATTTCGAGAAACTTTTCCGCTGCTTGTAAATTTTAATGACTTAATCATTTATCCAAATGTATTACTTCATTTATTTCTCTGTTTTATTTTAATTTCTTTAAAAAAAAATACACCCTCGCTTAGAAAAACAGGGTGTTACAAGTTCAATCAATTGGCAAACCGATTAGAGTAAAGGTTTGTGTTACAGGGAAAATTAAGCCAATTGCCAAATCGATTATGTTAATAAATATGAGTCGACTGAGTAATCAATTGTTTGATATCGTTGTTTGAACAAAACACTTATAATCCATTAGTCAATCGATTCTGATATACACTTAGTATCAGTTTCTGATTTATGCATTAAAAGAATCGATTGGCAAATCAATTAGTTCATATATTTTAAGATTCAAGAAAAACAAGAAACACAATACTCGATTGGGAAATCGATTAAGCTGAAATTACACTTTTATGAAATCAATTGGGAAATCGATTTATCTGATGTTTTTCTGAAAAATATATAAACTGATTCAATCACAATTTTTCATAACTTTTGTGATAACTTTGAAAACATTGAAATAACCTTTGAATACACTTTGAATAACACACAACAATTGAACAATAACTCTTGAATACATTGGGAAATAGTGTGTGAGATTCTCAATAATGATTGAGTCGAATCTTCCCATTTCTCTTTTATTTTCTTTTGTAAAAACAACTGTCTGAAAAGAAGTTCTGGAAAATCCAGTGGTGTAAACTGATGGCTATCTGTTTTGGTGCTTATGTTCATCAAGAAGAAGTCTCAAATTGATCTTCTGAGGGTTTGGCGAGTAGCTCTTAGGGATAGGTTGGAATTGTAATAGAAGTTGGTGTTGAGTTGGATGGATAGCCTGTGATTAAGCTGGAAAGTCTGTAAAACGTACTTAAGTTAATTCTAGTGAAAAGGCTGAAATCATTGTTGATTTCAGGACTGGATGTAGGCGGTCATACTGATAGCCGAACCAATATAAAATCCCTGGTGGACAATTTTCTTTATCTCTTCTCTCTATGTTGATATTGCATGAATGCTTATTCTTGAATGTTTGTATGGTGGAATTTCTATCTTGATTAATCTTTTGAATAAGCATTGTATATATACTCCTATATTGATAATGCATGTGTATGCGAATATTTGTCTTGATAAGGTTTTGAATTTATCATTGTTGAATTGGAATTAATAATAAACAAGTTGGTTTTATTATTAAGTTCATCGCTTAGGAAAAATTAGATATCATTGTTAGTAACATTGTATAACACATCCTAAGGATAGAGGCCATAAATACCAACAATTGGCATCAAGAGCCTGATCTTTTAGATAAATTCTTAAAAGAAAATGACCTCTGTAGAATTTCTAGGAGAAGGTGCATCCTTGGCTAGGCCCCCTACATTTAATGGGGCTGCATACATGTATTGGAAAGAGAGAATGTTAATTTTTCTAGAAGCATGTAGTCTTGATATACTTGAAGCAGTAATAAATGGTCCCTATGTGCCAAAAATAGTTGGCACAGGTGAAACATTAATCTTAAAACCCAGATCAGATTGGTCTGATGAGGATAAGAAGAAAGTAGGCTATAATGCAAAGGCTAAAAACATTATAATCTCTGCTTTGAGTGCAGATGAATTTTCCAGGGTGTCAAACTGCAAAACTGCCAAGGAGATGTGGGATACTCTTCAACAAACTCATGAAGGAACAACAGATGTAAAAAGGGCTAGAATCAACACGCTAATGCATGAGTATGAGCTTTTCAACATGAAGAAAGAAGAGTCAATAAATGCCCTACAGACAAGATTCACTCATATAGTCAATAATCTAAATGCTCTTGGTAAGGTGATTGATAATGAGCAGCAGATAAGCAAGGTGATGAGGTGCTTAACCAGAGAGTGGCAGCCCAAGATCACTGCTATATCAGAATCAAAAGACCTTGGTAGCATGATAATTGCAACACTATTTGGAAAACTAAGAGAGCATGAGATGCAACTGCACAGACTGAGAGAGACAAAACAAACAAATAGGAAAACAAAAGGATTATCTCTGAAGGTTCAAGCTCATAAAACAAAATCTGAACCAAAAACATCTGAAGATTCAGATAGTGAAACTAATGAAGAACCAGAAATAGGAATGTTGGTCTGAAAATTCAAAAAGTTTCTGAAAAAGAAAGGAAACCAGTCAAGAAAACCAACAAATTCAAAGACAAAGAACTTCAACAAGAGTGATACAAATGATAGCAAGGCAATAACCTGCTATGAATGTGGGAAAACAGGCCACATAAAATCTGAATGCTTTCAATTGCAAAACAGAAACAAGACTGTAAAAGCTAAAGGAAAAGATCAACCATCTACAAAATCTAAAAGAGCCTACAAAGCTTGGAATGATAATGATGATGAATCCTCTGCATCTTCAGAAGAAGAAGAATCACACCTTTGTTTAATGGCCAACACAGATTCAGATTCTGAGAGTGAGGTAAGTTCTACCTCTAATCCTTTTTATGAAGAATTACATGATGCTTTTAATGAACTTCATGATAAACATGTTAAGGTAGTCAAATAGTTAATTAGCACTAAGAAAATGCTACAAAAACAATGCATGATGTGTGAATAAATTAAAAAGGATCATAAAATGCTTGAAGACTTGAATGAAAGTTTGAAAAAAGATTCACATGATAGAATCACTAGGTGTATTGAACTTGAAAGAATAGTTGATTCTTTAAAATCTAATTTAGCGAAATTTGAAAGTAGTAAAAACAAACTTAATGCTCTTCTAAGCAACCAGAGAAATGTATATGAAAGAACTGGAATTGGTTATAGACAAAATCAGAATGCTAAAAGGAATCAGAAATCTGTCAAATCAAAGCATATGCATAATGTCTTCACTAAACCAAATAGAAGTTCATCCACTGCATTATCATGTCATTTTTGTGGTAGAAAAGGACATATTTCTTTCAACTGTAAATTGAAAAAACTGGCTAATAAAGGATGGAAACAAATTTGGAAAATAAAGAAACCTATGCTTGAAACTAACCATCTAGGACCAAATTTAAATTGGGTACCTAAAACCAAATTTTAATTCTGCGTTGCAGATATGCTTGACATCCAAAATGCACTCATGGTACCTAGATAGTGGATGTTCCAAGCATATGACAAGAGACAAATCAAAATTCTTGTCTCTCAATTTAAAAAATGGTGGATATGTAAAGTACGGTGACAACAACAAAGGTAGAATACTTGGTATTGGAGACATAGGGAGCGAATCAACAATGGTAATCAATGACGTTCTCTATGTAAAAGGTTTGAAACACAATTTGCATAGTATTAGTCAGCTGTGTGATAAAGGATTCCAAGTAAACTTTACATCTCAGTCTTGTATAATTGAGCACAAAGAAGATAATAGCATGAAATTGGTAGGTGAAATGGTAAATAACATATACATGATTGATCTTGACTTTTTGCCTGTAAATGATGTTTGCTGTTTGTTATCTAAATCTGATGAAGATTGGTTGTGGCTTAAGAGAATAGCTCATATACATATAGAGCATCTTAACAAACTTGTTAGTAAACTACTAGTTCTAGGACTCCCAAACAGAAAATTCACTAAAGAAAAACTGTGTGACTCCTGTGAGAAAAACAAATTAGTTAAGTCATCCTTCTCACCAATAAATTTAGTTCAAACCAATAAAGTTTTACCATTAATACATATGGATCTATTTGGTCCATCCCAAGTAAAAAGCTTTGGAGGAAACTTGTATGATTATGTGTTAGTAGATGATTACTCTAGGTATACTTGGACATTTTTTCTGACTCACAAGAGTGAGGCCTTCTCTATTTTCAATAGATTTACAAATTTAGTTCAAAATGAGAAGAATCAAAAAATAATCTCCATCAAGAGTGATCATGGTGGAGAATTTCAAAATGAATCCTTTAATAATTACTGTGAACAAAATGGAATTCAACATATTTACTCAGCCCCAAGAACTCCACAACAAAATGGAGGTGTAGAAAGGAAGAATAGGTCTCCAGAAGAACTTGCTAGGACAGTGATAAATGACTCTAATCTTCCAAAATATTTCTGGCTGATGCAATAAACACAGCCACACATATAATAAATAGAGTTCTAATTAGGCCAATACTTAGAAAAACACCATATGAATTATACAAAGGTAGAAAACCAAACATTGCTTACTTTAGAGTCTTTGGATGTAAATGTTTTGTTTTGAATAATGGAAAAGAAAATCTAGGTAAGTTTGACTCTAAGGAAGATGAGGGAATTTTTCTAGGATATGCTCAATCTAGTAAGGCCTATAGAATCTACAATAAAAGAACTAAAACTATAGAGGAATCTGTTCATGTAAAATTTGATCAAATGTTTGCTGAAAACTTGAACAACACTCCTCTTATAGTTGGTGTGTAAGACCCATAATTTTAAAGTGTACTTTATGTATTATGGTGTATTTTTGGTGTTGAACCCGGAGGCTTTTTAGCCAAAGTTATTAATATTTTGGAGTTTATATGAACAAGAAGATATTTTGATACCAATTAGAATTACTCGTCGATAAATAAATTAAATTAACTGCGGTGAATCTTTTGCGAAGAGTTTAATGCGTTATGGGTGAAAGGATAATTTAATAAATATCTAAAGGTTTGGAGATGTTTGTTAATTATTATTAAAATATATATATATATTTATATATAAAGAAAAGGAAAGGAAGGAAATAGGAAGAACAGAAAAACAAAGGAAAGAAAGAGAAAGGAGAGAAAACAGAATTTCCATCTTCCTCACTGCCTCGCGTGAACCATTTTCTCCCTTCCTCCATTTTTGCTCGTTTTTGCTTTCTTTTCTTTCCTTTGAGTTCGAAATTGATAGTGGGTGATAGGACAAGGATTTCTCAACTTCACTCTTCCTCTTTGATTCGAAAACGTAGAAAAACGAGATTAGGGATTCAAACTCAAATCTCCCAGTTTCATCTAGATCTAAGCATCGTTTCAAGAAATGATAGAAGGGAAAGTTGCTCACCATTACACTACGGTGCTAGTGAGCTAACTTTGGAAGCGGCGTTGCGAGCGGAGATTTTACCGGATCTGCTCACGGTACCGTAATCGAACGAAAAAGCTAAAGTGAAGGTAAGGGCTCCTTCCAAACTTTTAGTTTCCATTTAGGGCCTTATCTATGGTTGTGTGGAAAAGAATTTTGTTAGGGATGGAGTATTGAATTGGGGAAAAATGTATCTAAGGCTTTATGGGTAAAATCTTAGAGTTAGGTTTTGGTTACATTGATGAATGTTTCGTGGAAAATGAATTTAAACTCATTTATGTATGATTTTGAATAAATGAAACTTGTGTGTTTGAGTGGTGGATTGTGTTGATTTGTGTTCGTTGTTTTTGACGTGTTCTTAATTGATACTGATGAAATTTGAGATGTGTTTTGTGTGGAAAACTGATTTGGTGTGAATTATGGATTGAATGTGAAAGTACGTTTGAGTTTGTTTTGTGTGGAATTTGAAAACCATTAAGTTAAATGAGTATTAAGAATGGGGAATCTCTTAATGTCTTGTTTACTTAATGTGTGTTTGGAAAATCGTTTAAGCTAAATGAGAATTAAGAATGGGGAATCTCTTAATGTCTCGTTTACTTAATGTTGTTTTGAAAATCGTTTAAGTTAACTGGACGTTAAGAATGGGGAATCTCTTAATGTCTTAGTTACTTAATGTTGTTTGAAAATCGTTTAAGTTAACTGAGCGTTAAGAATGGGGAATCTCTTAATGTCTTGGTTACTTAATGTTTGTTTTTGAAAATCGTTTCAGTTAAATGAGTATTAAGAATGGGGAATCTCTTAATGTCTTGGTTACTTAATGTTTGTTTTTGAAAATCGTTTCAGTTAAATGAGTATTAAGAATGGGGAATCTCTTAATGACTTGTTTACTGAATGTTTTGTCGTGGAAATCGTTTAAGTCAAAAGTATATTAAGAATGGGGAATCTCTTAATATGTCTGTTTGCTTAATGTTTTGGTGTGAAAATCGGTTAAGTAAATGAGTATTAAAAATGGGGAATCTTTTAATATCTGCATTTACTTAACGATTGTTGTGAATGGAGTTGGTGTTTGCTCATGCATTGCATTTGGTAAATGGTGTTGACCCGTGATAGGTGGCACCTCGGTAAACTGTACTGACCCGTGATAGGTGGTACGTTTACGATTTACTTTTTGGTAAGTTGTGTTGACCCGTGATAGGTTGAACCTAGGTAAGTAGTACTTTGGCCTATGATAGGCGGTACACTTATGACTTACGTTTTTTTTCTTTTGGTAAATCGTGTTGACCCATGATAAGTGGCACCTCGGTAAACAGTACTGACCCGTGATAGGTGGTACGTTTACGATTTACGCTTTTTAGTAAATCGTGCTGACCCGTGATAGGTGGCACATCGGTAATTGGTACTTTGGCCTGCGATAGACGGTACAATTATGATTTACAACCCTTCGAGGAGGGTTTTGGTTTGGAATTCCGAGTCCAAGCATTTTGGCATATACGCATTGCATTAGGGTGCTTGGCACATGAGTCGTGTTTGATTCAAATTTATGATTGTGATGATATTACTAAGTGCTATGTTTTAAAACAAATTGTGTGTAAGTGTGTTTGATTCAAGTTTATGATTGAGTGTTTGAACTTAAGTTGTGGTGGTAATTGGGTTTTATTTGCTAAGTGTTATGTTTTGGAATTGTGTGATAGTGTGTTTGGTTGCAAAACTATTTTGAAACTAAATTTGTTGTGGTGATTGTGTTATAATTGCCAAGTGTGGATGTTTGGGAATTGTGTGATAGCGTGATTGATTGCAAAACCATTTCGAAACTTAAGATGTTGTGGTAATAGTGTTATAGTCGCTAAGTGTTTTGTTTTGGAGTTGTGTGTACGTGTGATTGATTGCAAAATTGTTTCGAAACTCAAGATGTCGTGGTGATTGCGCTATAATTGCTAAGTTTGATTGTTTGGAATTGTGGGTAAGTGTTGATTGATTTCGAAACCCTTTGAAAAGCTGAAAAATGCTGAATTTCGCTGTTTTTCTGGTGCTGTCTGATGTGTATTCGAATACAGCAAGCTGTATTCGAATACAGACATGTTGTTTTGCCACTGACTTACTGTGTAGTCGAATACAGACTGTTGTAGTTGAATACAGACAAGTTGTTTTGCTGTTGAATGCTGAAATAGCCTTGTATTCGAAAACAAAGATGCTGTATGCGAATACAACAGTGTTGTTTTGTTAAAAACTTCATTTTTCAACTTTGTGTATGCATGTTTGGCATATAGAAACTCTTTTAAGGTGTATGCCAAGTTGAAATGTTATTTTGTGCATTTTAAAACTTAAATGTTATGTGTTAACTGTTAATTTCGGTTGGTGACCCTTTACAATTATTATGGAAATCTGGGCTTTGCCCTCAAATGAGAGTCAGGATGATCCTACCGGTTCGTACCCTCTGGATGGGAATGTGGATGGGAGTGCTTAATTGGAGCTACGTTAGGAGAATCTCACTGGGCGCGTGTAGATTACTCAAGGCGTATAGTTTTTTGTTATGTATAGAATGATCAGACTAGGTTGTCACCCAGGACACCTATGTCTTTCTTTTGGGCTACTTTTATGTTAAGTTGGAAGGATGTACATATACTATTGTTGACATCAGGACATACTTTGGATTTATATTTTGAAAAACTTTTCCGCTGTTTGTAAATTATAATGACTAAATTATTTATCCAAAGGTTTTACCTTATTTATTTCTCTGTTGTATTTTAATTTCTTTTGAAAAAAAAATACACCCTCGCTTTGAAAAACGGGGTGTTACATTGTGGTATCAGAGCTTTGGATTGGTTTTCTTTGGGGGCTGTGGAACCTTTAGTTCTATATGGTAGGTTAGGAGTTGTTGTCTGATCATGTGTTGGTTTAGGTGGTTTGAGTTGTCAAGTTCAGAATAATTATTATGTGCTGTTGTGGTCGGAAGTTATTTTTGGAATTATTGAAGTAGTGTTGAGACTCTACTTGATGATGGTTTTATAGGAAAACCATGCCGCCAAGGAGGAATGACGTTCCGAGAGCCAATGCCAATAGGGATGATCGAATGGCGGAGGCTATGAATAATATGGCTGCTTCTGTTGCTGCACAGACTGCTGCCAAGACTCAACGTGATCTCGAAAAGAGGGAAAGAGAGATCCGTGCTGCGGAGTCAAGAGGGTTAGAAGACTTCAGTCGTTACAATCCTCCCAAGTTTAAGGGGGATGAAAATTCAGAGAAAGCGGATCAGTGGATCCAAGAAGTGGAGAAGATCTTCGAAATGATTAACAGTCAGGCGGCAGTGAAGGTCAACTATGCCACTGACATGCTATTGGGGGATGTTGAGTACTGGTGGAGGAGTGTAAAACTATTGATGAGATCAGCTCACGAGGAGGTGAACTGGGAATCATTCAAGAGGAAGTTTTTAGACAAATACTTCCCGATGAGTACCAGGACTAAACTGGGCGACGATTTCCTGAAACTGCATCAGGGGAACATGACCGCGGGCGAATATGCCGCTAAATTTGAATCGCTATCAAGGCATTTCCGGTTTTTCCGTGAAGAGATTGATGAACCTTTCATGTGTCATCGCTTCCAAGACGGACTAAAGTATGAGATTCAAGACTCCGTCTTGCCCTTGGGAATTCAACGTTTCCAAGCCGTTGTGGAAAAATGCAGGGAGGTTGAGGATATGAAGAATAAGAGGGCTAGCCGAGGAGGGAATTTTGGTGCTGAGGGCCTAGTCGAACGAATTATCAGAATAACAAGGGGAAACAAGTGGCTAAACCCTATAATCGACCACAAAATAACAACAGTGGGCAGAATCGCCCCGGGAACCAGAATTTTGGAAGACAATTGGGACAAGTGCTTCGATGCTTTCGATGTGGAGAAGAGGGACATTATGCTAGTGCTTGTACCTCTAATGTCATCTCCTGTTACAATTGTCGGAAGCCAGGGCATATGGCAAGGGATTGCACGGCCCCAAAAGTGAAACCAATGGTGAATGTAGCTAGGGCTACTCGTCCTACTACTAGAGGACGCATTTATTGTGTGAATGCTGAAGAGGGGAATCCATCTGGCAATCTGATTCAACGTGACTGTGAGATTGCAGGTAACACTTTAACTACACTTTTTGATTCGGGGGCAACCCATTCCTTCATTGCTATGGATTGTGTGAATCGTTTGAAGTTATCTGTGTCTGCTTTACCTTTTGATTTGGTTGTCTCCACACCTGCTAAGACTGTGACAGTAAATTCTGCATGTTTACATTGTCAAATAACTATTCAGAATAGGGATTTCTTGGTTAATTTGATCTATTTACCTCTACAATCACTCGAGGTCATTCTCAGTATGGATTGGATGTCTTACCATTATGTGATCTTAGATTGTGCTCGTAAATTGGTTCTTTTCCCCGAACCAGGAGTTGTTAAGTATTTAGCCGCTAACAAACTCCGAGTGTCGCTAAGTGAAGGGACTCATGAGTTTTTGTCTCTGGCTAATATGGAGGCAAAGATAAATGTGAACATAGAAGATTGTCAATGAGTACCGGGATGTATTTCCAACGGAAATTCTAGGATTGCCACCGGTAAGAGAAGTTGAATTTTTCATTGATTTACACCCAGGAACGGGACCAATTTCGATTGCGCCGTACCGAATGTCACCATTGGAATTAAATGAGCTCAAAGGTCAAATTGAAGATTTGTTGAAGAGGAAATTTATTAGACCAAGCGTATCGCCATGGGGAGCTCCAGTTTTGCTAGTTAAGAAGAAGGACGGAAGCTCACGCTTATGTGTGGATTATAGACAGCTTAACAAGGCAACTATTAAGAATCGTTATCCTTTGCCACACATTGATGATTTAATGGACCAACTGAGAGGGGCCGCGATATTTTCGAAGATTGACTTGAAGTCGGGTTACCATCAGATTCGAGTAAGGGAAGGAGATGTTCAGAAAACTGCTTTCAGAACCCGTTATGGACATTATGAATATCTCGTTATGCCATTCGGAGTTACCAATGCACCAGCTATTTTCATGGACTACATGAACAAAATCTTTAGTCCATTCCTTGATAAATTTGTTGTGGTGTTCATTGATGGTATATTGATTTATTCAAAAACTAGAGAAGAGCATGGAGAACACTTACGTCAAGTTCTTGAGATTTTACGCAAGAAGCAATTGTATGCCAATTTGTCAAAGTGTGAATTTTGGCTAGAAAAGGTGAATTTCTTGGGACATGTGATAACCAAGGAAGGAATCGCTGTAGATCCGGCTAAGATTGAGGCGGTTCTTGCTTGGAAACAGCCTCAGACTGTCACAGACATACGAATTTTTGTAGGTCTGGCAGGGTACTACAGGAGGTTTATTGAAGGTTTTGCTAAGATTGTGACTCCATTGACATAACTTACCAGAAAAGATCAACTGTTCGCATGGACGGAGAAGTGTGAGGAGAATTTTCAGTTGCTAAAGAGGAAATTGACGACCTTACCAGTATTGGTACTACCGCAATCAGATGAACCCTATGAAGTTTATTGTGATGCATCTCACCAAGGGTTGGGATGTGTTCTGATGCAACACAAGAAAGCTGTAGCTTATATCTCACGGCAATTGAAGATTCATGAGAGAAACTATCCTACTCATTATTTGGAACTTGCTGCGGTTGTTTTTGCATTGAAGATCTGGAGGCACTATTTATATGGTTGCACGTTCACAGTGTTCAGTGACCATAAAAGTTTGAAATACTTGTTTGATCAGAAGGAATTGAACATGCGCCAGAGACGATGGATGGAGACTCTCAAGGATTTTGATTTCACACTGCAGTACCACCCTGGGAAGGCCAATGTAGTGGCTGATGCGTTGAGTAGAAGAAGTGTATCGGTATCTTCTACAATTATGGCTAGGCAACAAGAGTTGTGGGAAGCTTTTAGAGACCTACACTTGAACGTAGAGTTTGCACCGGGAATTTTGAGATTCGGAATGATTAAGATTTCGAGTGGACTACTTGAAGACATTCCAAATTCTCAAGATGACGTCTTAATTCAGGAGAAGAGGAACCTAATAGTGCAAGGGAAGACAACAGAGTTCAAAATTGGAGCAGATAATATTATGCGATGTAATGGTAGAATATGTGTACCAGAAATTACGGATATGAGGAAAAGAATTTTAGAAGAGGCTCATAAGAGCAAGTTGAGTATTCATCCTGGAGCAACAAAGATGTATCAATATTTGAGACAGAATTATTGGTGGCCAGGAATGAAGAAACATGTATCGGAGTATGTATCAACTTGTCTAAGTTGTCAGAAAGCGAAGGTGGAACATCAGCGACCTGCTGGGATGTTGCAACCTTTAGATATACCCAAATGGAAGTGGGACAACATTTCCATGGATTTCATAATTGGATTGCCCAAAACGAGGAGAAAGAACGATTCTATATGGGTAATAGTGGATCGATTGACGAAATCCGCACACTTTTTGCTAGTAAAGACCACCTATAAGGTAGATCAGCTAACAGAGATCTACATTGCTGAAATTGTGAGGTTACACGGGGGACCATCGAGTATCGTATCAGACCGTGATCCGAAGTTCACATCACATTTTTGGGGAGCATTGCACGAAGCGTTGGGAACGAAACTACGATTGAGTTCAGCTTACCATCCCCAAACGGACGGACAGACTGAAAGGACGAATCAGTCCCTTGAAGATCTGTTGAGAGCATGTGTGTTAGATGATTGAGGGAGTTGGGATGATGTACTTCCGTTGATTGGATTCACCTACAACAATAGTTTCCACGCGAGTATTGGGATGGCACCATATGAGGCTTTATATGGGCGCAAGTGTCAAACGCCCTTGTGTTCGTATAAGGACGGTGAAAATATGATCATCGGACCAGAGATGGTGCAACAGACTACAGCTAAGGTAAGGAAGATCAAGGAGAAAATGAAGACTTCACAGGATCGTCAGAAGAGTTATGCGGACAAGCGTCGCAGACTTTTGGAATTCGAACAGGGTGACCATGTATTCCTCAGAGTCACACCTACTACCGGAGTTGGTAGAGCGTTGAAATCAAAGAAGTTGACTCCGAAATTCATTGGGCCATATCAGATTTCTGCACGAATTGGGCCTGTTGCTTATCGGATTGCATTGCCTCCGATACTGTCCAATATCCATGATGTATTTCATGTGTCGCAATTGAGGAAATATCTTGCAGATCCATCACATGTGATTGAGCCAGACACAATCCAGCTAAAGGATAATTGTCGTTTGAAGTACCACCTGTGAGAATTGATGACAGAAAGATTAAGCGATTGAGGACCAAGGATGTTTCGTTGGTCAAAGTGATTTGGAACCCAATTACTGGAGACGCAACCTGGGAACTGGAGAACAAGATGAGAGAACAACACCCAGAGTTATTTATCGATGCATAGTTTCGAGGACGAAACTAATTTTAGGGGGGTAGTAATGTAAGACCCATAATTTTAAAGTGTACTTTATATATTTTGGTGTATTTTTGGTGTTGAACCCGGAGGCTTTTTAGCCAAAGTTATTAATATTTTGGAGTTTATATGAACAAGAAGATATTTTGATACCAATTAGAATTACTCGTCGATAAATAAATTAAATTAACTGTGGTGAATCTTTTGCGAAGAGTTTAATGCGTTATGGGTGAAAGGATAATTTAATAAATATCTAAAGGTTTGGAGATGTTTGTTAATTATTATTAAAATATATATATATATATATATATATATATATATATATATAAAGAAAAGGAAATGAAGGAAATAGGAAGAACAGAAAAACAAAGGAAAGAAAGAGAAAGGAGAGAAAACAGAATTTTCCATCTTCCTCACTGCCTCGCGTGAACCATTTTCTCCCTTCCTCCATTTTTGCTCTTTTTTGCTTTCTTTTCATTCCTTTGAGTTCGAAATTGATAGTGGGTTATAGGACACGAATTTCTCAACTTCACTCTTCCTCTTTGATTCGAAAACGGAGAAAAACGGTATTAGGGATTCAAACTCAAATCTCCCCGTTTCATCTAGATCTAAGCGTCGTTTCAAGAAGTGATAGAAGGGAAAGTTGCTCACCACTACACTACGGTGCTAGTGAGCCAAATTTGGAAGCGGTGTTGCGAGCGGAGATTTTACCGGATTTGCTCACGGTACCGTAATCGAACGAAAAAGCTAAAGTGAAGGTAAGGGCTCCTTCCAAACTTTTAGTTTGCATTTAGGGCCTTATCTGTAGTTGTGTGGAAAAGAATTTTGTTAGGGATGGAGTATTGAATTGGGGAAAAATGTATCTAAGGCTTTATGGGTAAAATCTTAGAGTTAGGTTTTGGTTATATTGATGAATGTTTCGTGGAAAATGAATTTAAACTCATTTATGTATGATTTTGAGTAAATGAAACTTGTGTGTTTGAGTGGTGGATTGTGTTGATTTGTGTTCGTTGTTTTTGACGTGTTCTTAATTGATACTGATGAAATTTGAGATGTGTTTTGTGTGGAAAACTGATTTGGTGTGAATTATGGATTGAATGTGAAAGTACGTTTGAGTTTGTTTTGTGTGGAATTTGAAAACCATTAAGTTAAATGAGTATTAAGAATGGGGAATCTCTTAATGTCTTGTTTACTTAATGTGTGTTTGGAAAATCGTTTAAGCTAAATGAGAATTAAGAATGGGGAATCTCTTAATGTCTCGTTTACTTAATGTTGTTTTGAAAATCGTTTAAGTTAACTGGGCGTTAAGAATGGGAAATCTCTTAATGTCTTAGTTACTTAATGTTGTTTGAAAATCGTTTAAGTTAACTGAGCGTTAAGAATGGGGAATCTCTTAATGTCTTGGTTACTTAATGTTTGTTTTTGAAAATCGTTTCAGTTAAATGAGTATTAAGAATGGGGAATCTCTTAATGACTTGTTTACTGAATGTTTTGTTGTGGAAATCGTTTAAGTCAAAAGTATATTAAGAATGGGGAATCTCTTAATATGTCTGTTTGCTTAATGTTTTGGTGTGAAAATCTGTTAAGTAAATGAGTTTTAAAAATGGGGAATTTTTTAATATCTGCATTTACTTAACGATTGTTGTGAATGGAGTTAGTGTATGCTCATGCATTGCATTTGGTAAATGGTGCTGACCCGTGATAGGTGGCACCTCGGTAAACTATACTGACCCGTGATAGGTGGTACGTTTACGATTTACTTTTTGGTAAGTTGTGTTGACCCGTGATAGATGGCACCTAGGTAAGTAGTACTTTGGCCTGTGATAGGCGGTACACTTACGACTTACGTTTTTTTTCTTTTGGTAAATCGTGCTGACCCGTGATAGGTGGCACATCGGTAAACAGTACTGACCCGTGATAGGTGGTACGTTTACGATTTACGGTTTTTAGTAAATCGTGGTGACCCGTGATAGGTGGCACCTCGGTAATTGGTACTTTGGCCTGCGATAGGCGGTACAATTATGATTTACAGCCCTTCGAGGAGGGTTTTGGTTTGGAATTCCGAGTCCATGCATTTTGGCATATACGCATTGCATTAGGGTGCTTGGCACACGAATCGTGTTTGATTCAAATTTATGATTGTGATGATATTACTAAGTGCTATGTTTTAAAACAGATTGTGTGTAAGTGTGTTTGATTCAAGTTTATGATTGAGTGTTTGAACTTATGTTGTGGTGGTAATTGGGTTTTATTTGCTAAGTGTTATGTTTTGGAATTGTGTGATAGTGTGTTTGGTTGCAAAACTATTTTGAAACTAAATTTGTTGTGGTGATTGTGTTATAATTGCCAAGTGTGGATGTTTGGGAATTGTGTGATAGCGTGATTGATTGCAAAACCATTTCGAAACTTAAGATGTTGTGGTAATTGTGTTATAGTCGCTAAGTGTTTTGTTTTGGAGTTGTGTGTAAGTGTGATTGATTGCAAAATTGTTTCGAAACTCAAGATGTCGTGGTGATTGCGCTATAATTGCTAAGTTTGATTGTTTGGAGTTGTGGGTAAGTGTTGATTGATTTCGAAACCCTTTGAAAAGCTGAAAAATGCTGAATTTCGCTGTTTTTCTGGTGTTGTCTGATGTGTATTCGAATACAGCAAGCTGTATTCGAATACAGACATGTTGTTTTGCCACTGAGTTATTGTGTAGTCGAATACAGACTGTTGTAGTTGAATACAGACATACTGTTTTGCTGCTGAATGCTGAAATAGCCTTGTATTCGAATACAAAGATGCTGTATTCGAATACAACAATGTTGTTTTGTTAAAAACTTCATTTTTCAACTTTGTGTATGCATGTTTGGCATATAGAAACTCTTTTAAGGTGTATGCCAAGTTAAAATGTTATTTTGTGCATTTTAAAACTTAAATGTTATGTGTTAACTGTTAATTTCGGTTGGTGACCCTTTACAATTATTGTGGAAATCTGGGCTTTGCCCTCAGATGAGAGTCAGGATGATCCTACCGTTTCGTACCCTCCGGATGGGAATGTGGATGGGAGTGCTTAATTGGAGCTACGTTAGGAGAATCTCACAGGGCGCGTGGAGATTACTCAAGGCGTATAGTTTTTTGTTATGTATAGAATGATCAGACTAGGTTGTCACCCAGGACACATATGTCTTTCTTTTGGGCTACATTTATGTTAAGTTGGAAGGATGTACATGTACTATTGTTGACATCAGGACATGCTTTGGATTTATATTTTGAAAAACTTTTCCGCTGTTTGTAAATTATAATGACTAAATTATTTATCCAAATGTTTTACCTTATTTATTTCTCTGTTGTATTTTAATTTCTTTTGAAAAAAAAATACACCCTTGCTTTGAAAAATGCGGTGTTACATGGTGATTCTTTGGATGAAATTGTAGAATCTAATCCAAAAGAACCTAATGAAACAGTACCTCCAACTAACATTGATTGTATAGAACCTATAAGGGAAGATGAATTACCTAAGGAGTGGAAATTTAATAAAAACCATCCTATAGACAACATCATAGGAGAAATCTCAAAAGGAGTTTCCACTAGAAAATCACTTAGACACTTATGTAATTTCACAGCCTTTGTTTCTCGACTAGAACCTAAAAATATCAAAGAAGCTCTCATGGACAATGACTGGATAATTGCTATGCAAGAAGAGCTTAATCAATTTGAGAGAAACAAAGTATGGATCTTAGTTCCTAAACCAGAAAATAAACATATTATTGGAATTAGATGGGTGTTTAGGAATAAAATGGATGAAAATGGAGTAATAACTAGGAATAAGGCTAGACTAGTTGCTAAGGGTTATAATCAGGAAGAGGGTATTGATTATGATGAAACTTATGCGCCTGTAGCTAGATTAGAAGCTATTAGGATTCTGCTTGTTTATGCATGCATCATGGATTTTAAACTTTATCAAATGGATGTAAAAAGTGTCTTTCTCAATGGAGATATCCAAGAGGAGGTTTTTGTTAGTCAAACTCCAGGATTTAAGTATCCTGCATTTCCTAACCATGTCTATAAACTAACAAAAGCCCTATATGGATTAAAACAAGCTCCAAGGGCTTGGTATGCAATACTCAGCAATTTCCTCATTCAACAAAATTTTTTAAGAGGAAATGTTGATAAAACACTTTTTATTAAGAAAGATGGAAAAGACATTTTGTTGGTCCAAATTTATGTTGATGACATAATATTTGGATCCACAAACAATAAACTGTGCAAAGATTTTGAAAACATGATGCAAGCAAGATTTGAAATGTCCATGATGGGAGAACTATCTTTCTTCTTGGGATTTCAAATCAATCAAAGCAAAAATAGTATTTTCCTAACTCAAACCAAGTATTGCAATGATCTTTTAAATAAATTTTGCTTTGATAAATTTAAATCCATTGATACACCCATGAGTCAAGCTTGTCATTTAGATAGAGATGAAAGAGGAAAACCTGTAGATGTAACAATGTTTAGGGGCATGATAGGATCTTTACTATATCTGACAGCTAGTAGACCTGACATAATGTTTAGTGTATGCATGTGTGCTAGATATCAAGTTAATCCAAAGGAATCCCATCTAAGTGCAGTCAAAAGAATCTTTAGATATCTAATAGGAACCAAAAATCTAGGTTTGTGGTATCCTAAGGGATCAACTTGCACTCTAGTTGGCTATTCTGATTCAGATTTTGCTGGTTGCAAACTAGACAGAAAAAGTACATTTGGTACTTGTCATCTATTAGGAAACTCTCTTGTTTCTTGGCATAGCAAGAAACATACTAGTGTTGCACTATCAACAGCTGAGGCTGAATATGTAGCTGCCGGAAGCTGTTGTGCACAAATTCTCTGGATGAAACAACACTTCTCTGACTTTGGTGTTGATCTAGGAATTGTGTCAATCATGTGTGACAATACTAGTGCTATAAACATTACTAAGAATCTTGTCATGCACTCAAGAACTAAACACATAGAGATTAGGCATCACTTTATCAGGGATCAATATCAAAATGGGAATATAAAGCTTGAATATATCAATACAACTGATCAATTAGCTGATATTTTTACCAAAGTGTTACCCAAAGAAAGTTTCTTCCATATTAGGATGAAACTAGGAATAATAGATCAAAATGAACTATAATCCCTGTGAAAAATCGATTACAACATTGATTATCCTGTGAACAAATAGAAAATTAGCATTATAAAATCGATTGCATAATGGATTCATGATGCACAATGTCAAATTTGTCAAAATAAGAAACATGATAATCGATTGCATAATCGATTTTCAAATCTCAAGTGGAAGAAAATGCTGGAGTATTCATCAATCCAATCGATTAGTCAATCAATTGAATAAGAGGAAAATAGTTTAAAGAATCGATTTCATAATCGATTAATTTTGTCCCAGACATCTAATGAATGTGAAATTTTCCAAACTCCAACACAAGCATCGATTAGGTAATCGACTATGTCAAATTTTAAAACCTGCAATCAACAGGAATCGATTTGGAAGTCGATGCTGATATGAGAAGTTCCCTGAACTGATATGGAAATCGATTTGGACATCGATTTAGTAATTAAAAGAAAATAGATTTGGGAATCGATATGAAAGATTAACGTTGCAAAAATTACTAGCCGTTGGAGGCAATTATAACAGATCCTTTTTATCTTCCTCCAGCAACAGTAATATAATCGATTTGGCAATCGACGTATAATGCGCAAATGCTTAAAAACATCGATTGATCAATCAATTTTGAACACTGATATTTAAACCCTAAATCGATTTCTCATCTCACTTTCTCCAAACTTCTCAAATTTTCTCTGCATTTTCTCTGAACTTTCACACCTCTAAAGCTTCTCTGATTTCTAAACAATCTCAAACACTTTAATCCTCATTATTCTTGACAATGACTAGAGTAAAACAGACAAGTTACAAATCCCTTTCTTCTTCATCCTCAAGTGGGAGAACCCCCTCACCTCCACCCACTTCAAAAAGAGTTTCCATTCCAACGCATAAAATCACGGCAAAAGACAAGGGAAAAGCAGTTGCCGTTGATCAAGGAAAGAATATGAAAAGGAAGGATCCTCCCGCTGCTGAAAAATTAATGAGCGATGCTATAAAAGAGCAAACCCAGAAAAAGAAGAAACCCATTTCTTCTCCTCAACCCAAAAAATCTCAATCTTCGAAAGCTAAAGCTGAGGACTTTGCTATATCATCTGATTTTCTAAAAAGAAAAATCCATGAGGCAAGGAGTCTGGATTTTACTTACTTTGATTCCAATGGTTTCACATTTCAAAATCATCTAAGATTCCATGGGTTGGTAGATCTTCTTTCCTGCTCCCTCGACACATATCCAAAACTGATAAGGGCCTTCTACTCTAATTTCAAACTCATAGACACTGGCTTTGAGTCTGAAGTTAAAGGAAAGAAAATGTCTATGTCATTTGAGGAATTTTCCACACTTTCAGGACTGCCATTTTATGGTGAAGCTATTGATGGTAGAGATGACCCTGACTAGGGTGATGATGCTTGGGAAACCTTAGTTGACAGACACGAAGCTATTCAAGACCTGATGATCGAAGGCTTTGTGGAAAAGATTTCACTTCCAGTCGGTCAAATGAAGGTTCAACACATGATGCTAATGTATGTGCTAACAAGGATGTTAGTACTTAGATCCGGCAACCACGCTGTAGTCCAGAAGTTGGACATTATTCTACTTTGGGGTCTATGCAAGGAGCTCAAGATGAGATGGGCATGGATTGTGCTGAAAAATATGATGGAAACAACACAGGGCAAGCTGGTGCTCCCCTACCCGCAGCTTGTAACAAAGATTCTGAGACACTTTAAGATCCCTGTTGTCAATGAAGAATCAACAAAAACCACCCTTATATTTGGAGAATCAATTGTAAATCAAATGCAATTGAAAAGAATAAACGGCATTTGGACAAGGACACAACCAAATGCTGAACAACCTGAGCCAGCTGAAGCTCAATCTGAAGTTTTGGCTAAGTTACTGGAGTTTGTGGAGACTCAAGCCGCTCACAATTGTAACTCCCCGAATTTCAAAGAGAGGGTGTATTTTTTTAAAAAAAAAAAAAAGAAATTAAATATAACAGAGCAAATACATACGGAAAAGCCTTTGGATACCTATTTAAGTCCTTATAATTTACAAGCAGCGGAAAAGTTTTTCAAAATATAAATCCAAAGCATGTTATGATGTCAATATTAGTACATGTACATTCTTCCAATTTAAAATAAAAGCAGCCCAAAAGAAAGGCATATGTTTCCTGAATGACAACCTAATCCACACGCCCCGTGAGATCCTCCTAACATAGCTCCAGTCAGGCACTCCCATCTACATCCCCATCCGCAGGGTACGACCCGGTAGGATTGTCCTGTCTCTCATCTGAGGGCGAAGCCCAGATTTCCACAATAGTTGTAAAAGGTCACCAACCGAAATTAATAGTTAACACATAACATTTAAGTTTCAAATGCACAAAATAACTCTTCCATATGCTAAAAGTTCATACAATGCTTACCAAATGAATATGAAATCAAAATAAGACTCGAATCAATCAAGTAATGAACAACGCCCAATTTGTTGATGAACCAATTGAGCAATCGATTATCTAACTCAAAATAAGAATTTCAACTAAGCCAATCGATTTGGCCAATCGATTTCCTAAAATTTTTTAGTGAAAACTAAACTTTGGGCTTGAATCAATCGATTGGGGAAATCGGTTTACTGAATAACTGAACCCCTGTGTTAAGGCCAATCGATTGGGCAAATCGATTTCCTGAAAGACTGAGCCCCTGTATTGAAGCCAATCGATTGGGCAAATCGATTTCGTGAAAGACTGAGCCCCTGTATTCAAGCCAATCAATTGGGCAAATCGATTTCGTGAAAAATGGTTGAGTTCCTGGATGGCCAAATCAATTTAGCCAATCGATTTCTTCATTACATTTTCAAAATTCAAGAAAACGGGAGACATTTCAATCGATTTGCCAAATCGATTTCTTAAAGGGTTTTGAAAGACAAGTTACAAAATTGATTGACAAATCAATTTGATCAATTTAGAGAAGTCCCTGTAACTCATCCAATCGATTGGGGAAATCGATTTCCCTACTTATTCTTCCAAAAATACATAAACTAACTCAATCACATTCATACATAATACCAAATCTTAACAGTTAGCAATTCCAACGCGATTACCACGACAAATTGGGTTTCGAAATAGTTTTACACTCCATCCCATTCACACACAATACAAAATATAACTCTTAGTAAAATCACACAATCACAATGACATCTCAAGTTCAAACACTCAATCATAAACTTGAATCAAACACACTTATACATAATTTCAAAACATAACACTTAGCCAAATCAACACAATCATAAATTTGAATCAACCACGACTCGTGTGCCAAGCACCCTAATGCAATGCGTATATGCCAAAATGCATGGACTTGGAATTCCAAACCAAAACCCTCCTCGAAGGACCGTAAATCATAATTGTATCGCCTATCGCAGGCCAAAGTACCAATTACCGAGGTGCCACCTATCACGGGTCTGTACGATTTACTAGAAAGCGTAAACCATAAATGTACTGCCTATCACAGGCCCGTATCGTTTACCAAGGTGCCACCTATCATGGGTCTGCACGGTTTACTAAAAAGAACATAAATTGTAAAGGTACCGCCTATCACAGGCCAAAGTACTCTTTACCAAGGTGTCACCTATCACAGGTCTGCACAATTTACAAAAAACCGTAAATCGTAAATGTACCGCCTATCACGGGCCAAAGTCCTATTTACCAAGGTGCCACCTATCACGGGTCTGCACAATTTACAAAAACGTAAATCATAAATGTACCGCCTATCACAGGCCAAAGTACTATTTATCAAGGTGCCACCTATCACGGGTCTGCACGATTTACAAAAAGCATGAAAATGCATGAGCGTATACTAACTCCATCCACAACAATCGTTAAGAAAATGCAGATATTAAAAGATTCTCCATTTTTAACACTAACGATTTTCACAACAAACTTTAAGCAAACAGAAATATTAAGAGATTCCCCATTCTTAATACTCTTTTAACTTAACGATTTTCAAAACGAACATTAAGTAAACAAGACATTAAGAGATTTCCCATTCTTAATTCTCATTTAACTTAAACGATTTTCCAAAACAAACATCAAGTAAATAAGACATTAAGAGATTCCCCATTCTTAATTCTCATTTAACTTAAACGATTTTCCAAAACAAGCATCAGGTAAATAAGACATTAAGAGATTCCCCATTCTTAATTCTCAGTTAACCTAAACGATTTTCCAAAACACACATTAAGTAAACGAGACATTAAGAGATTCCCCATTCTTAATACTCGTTTAACTCTAATGGTTTTCACGACAACATTAAGTAAATAAGTCATTAAGAGATTCCCCATTCTTAATACTCATTTAACTTAAACGATTTTCACAAACTCACATTAAGTAAACGAGACATTAAGAGATTCCCCATTTTTAATACTCGTTTAACTCTAATGGTTTTCAAATTCCACACCAAACAAACTCAAACATAATATCCAATTCAACCCATGATTCACACCAAATCACATCAATCAACAAACATCAAGTATGAACATGCCAAGTACGATGAACTCAAATCAACGCAATCATAACACTCAAATACATCAAATTTCACTTACTCAAATTATACATAAATGAGTTAAATTCATTTTCCCCAAATCAATACTTTAACCCTAACAAAATTCTTTTCCTCACGACCACAGATAAGTCCCTAAATGCAAACTAAAAGTTTGGAAGGTGCCCTGACCTTCACATTAGCTTTTTCGTTCGATTACGGTACCGTGAGTAAGTCAGGTAAATCTCTGTTCGCAACGTTGCTTCCAAAGTTGGTCCACTAGCACCGTAGCACGGAGGTGAGCAACCTTCCCTTCTATCACTTCTTGAAAGGAGGCTTAGATCTAGATGAAACGGGAAGGTTTGTGTTTGACGGTTTTAGAATCCCTAACTCCGTTTTCTTTGTTTTCGAATCAAAGAGGAAGAGTGAAGTTGAGAAATCTTTGTCCTATCAGCCACCCAGCCTTGGGTTTCTATTCTTGAGCTTAAAGGAAGCAAAGAAAACGAAAATGGAGGGAGGGAGAAAAGAAAGTTTCGTGAGGCAGTGAGAGGAAGGAGATGGAAAATGCTTACTTTATTTCCTTCTCTTTTCCTTTCTTTCTTTTTCCTTCTTTTCTATTTCTCTTCTTCCTATTTCCTTCCTTTCCTTTTCTTTATATATATATATATATATATATATATATATATATATATATATTAATTATAATCAACAAATATCTCAAAATATCTCGATATTTGTTAAATTACCATTTCACCTATAACGCCTTAAAGTCTTCGTAAGAGATTCACCGCAGTTAATTTAGTTTATGTATAGACGAGTAATTCTAATCGGGCATCAAAATATCTTTTTGGTCTTATAAACTCCAAAATATTAATAACTTTGGCTAAAAAGCCTCCGAGCTCAATACTAAAAATACACCAAAATACATAAAAGTACACTTTAAAATTATGGGTCTTACAACAATGCTAGAGTGGAAGCCTCTCTAAGTAAGCTCCAAGCAACTCTGAACGCAGTTGCTCAGGATGTTGTTGCAATGCAAGAACACTAAGGTCTTAAGATGTCATTTGAAGATATTGCTAATAGTACTCACATAATAATTAAATACAATAATGTAAATTAAACATAACTCAGAAAGAATAGTGTATTATGATTAAAATAAAATTAATATTTATCAAATAAATAAAACCTTTGGTTATATAATTGAAGCGTAGTTTTTTTAAAAATATAAAACTAAAATTTGAATTTAATGGAAACTATATTTAATTTTAATTTTTAACATAATTTGTTTTTTAATAAATCGTATACAATCATGTCTATTTATCGAGAAAAGAGATATAAATGTATAGAACAATTGTATTAATTAAATAACTTGAATTTATTTTATTTTTCGGACTAATACTATTGTGATAAAGCAAAGTTTGGAAAATCAAAAATAAATATGGAACACAAAAATTTAACAAACATAATTTGTAATTGGTTATATATATATAAACAAAAGTTTACTAGATTTAATCGTATAAAATTGATAATTGAAATTCAAAGTCCTTGGCCCAAAAATCCCAAGGAAAGAAGATGAACTCTAAGGCTTTGTCAGCCATTGAAGAAACGGAGAAAATTGAATGGGAAAATCACCGTGAAGAATCAGATGATGAAGACTTGTACTTTATACGAAATTACACACATATTTCTCTAACAATATTTTGACAATAAATTTAGATTTGGTGTTCCACTTTTTCTTTTATTGTTTTTCTATTAAGTAAGCAACGAGTTAAATTAAAATGTTGTTGCAACCATTTTTAATATCATTAAAACAACACTCATTTTGTCTTACCTTTTTTAATACTATATTTCATATCCTCATCTAAATGAATCAACTTAGATTAATTTCTTACTCAATCATTTTAAAAATATAGTTACATGATAATACAAGTGATAAAAGAGCACGTCTAATATGATTTTTCAGTAGATAATTATATATATTAATATATATATTAAAATACTTTTAAAATTATGAATACTAAACTTAATTTCTAGGTTGTGTTTGAAGGATGGACTTCATTATGGATTTATTTGAAAAATTATTATTTTTTGATTTGATGCTTCATACCTAAACATTTGAGAGAGATTTATGTTTTGGCTGGACATTTGAGTTAGTGATGAATGTTTAGCAATTAATATTTCTTTAAAATAATGTAGTAATTAGAAAGATGTAAAATTTAACATATAATTAATTAACATTATAAT
This sequence comes from Cicer bijugum, assembly GCA_037974875.1. NCBI lineage: Eukaryota > Viridiplantae > Streptophyta > Magnoliopsida > Fabales > Fabaceae > Cicer > Cicer bijugum. The sequence goes on along the minus strand of JBBPBT010001178.1, from coordinate 4,680,533 downwards.
TTTGACAAATTATTTGATTCCTCATATAGACTATTAATGATTAATATAATATTAACTTTATATTTGTTAATATAATTTAATGCGTAGATATTTTTTTT
>JBBPBT010001178.1:4618441-4670258 GCA_037974875.1 Cicer bijugum | reverse complement strand
ATATATATATATATATATATAATCACAATTTCAAAATGAATATAAAAAAACAAAGAAAATCAAACACAATATTATTACGATCTCAATATAATTATTTATAAAATAAATAATTAAAATAAGATGTATTTAGAAATAATTAAAATAAGAGATACTTATAAATGATTAAAATCTAAATATGTACGCACTTAACATTAGTCAAACATATAAGAAAATATCATATTAATTACCAACTCACATATACACTTAAAATCATATAAGACCTTGTTCATTAAAATATTACACTAAAATACTGTTATTTTTATAAAAATATATAAAATAATAAAGTAAAATATTTATTATTTATATTGCTCATTAAATATAATATCTATCTAACCAGCACATCATAGAAAACATCCCTATAACGAAAATAACTAACAAAATTTATCAATTTACATTCTAAAATAATTTTAAAATTAAATTAATTATTTAAAATCCTATTTAATTAATAAAATAGTTTATTATCAAATTTAGGGTGTTACACCGTACGTGATAATCCCCAAGTATACCTCTTAGAATTACAACATTCCAAATCATCTTTGTGACACCCAAAATCCCAAAAAAATATATCTAACAGTTTATATCATATTCCTATAAAATTTGCAGCGGACAAATAAAATTATATTTTCAAGAAAATAAAAACTTTTGTAACTAATCTAGGATATCACGTTTCTCAAAGTACACATGCAACAAACTCAAATTTTATTACTCAAATAAAACAATTTAATCTCAATGAACTTGATTTAAGTATAATTACTTGATTTAATTCTAAAAACTTAGTACTTCTAAGGTTTTCATACAAAAATTTGATTCAAATTAAATAAGTAAAATACAAATTAAAACCCTTATTCTCGGTATCACCTATCAGAGCGGGGTTCCTCCCTAACTTGAACTTCAAGACTCATTAACCTGTAATAACTGCGATTTCGAAAACGTAGGGCCCAGCCAGTCAAACACAAACAACGAAGGAGGTGAGTTTTGAAATCATGTTAATAATATAATATGAGTAAGAAGAACACGCAAACAATCATAATAGAACAGTATCATAATCACTTTACGATATATCAAAATATTTAATTAAATAGTATCGTACTATAACATCAACCACTCAAGTAAAATAATCATCTCATTATAATATGCATCAAATCATCTAATTATTATTACCTTTGAAACACATCAATCACAACAAAACAATCACAAGGAAATGTAATGTTACGCATGAGCTTAGACTCTACTTCACAATGTGGTACCATTCTAACTCAGAAGTACTTGGTTAGGAGGCCATGATACTATGCCACCATCCCGATGGACGGACAATTCAATTTTGCCCTGTCCTCATAGATCCCCTCAACTCAACCCGAGACACATATACGTGACAGTCGAGATAAACGTGTGTTGCATGGTAGCTCCCGACATTTGGAGTGCTACCTCCAAGTCACCTAGGAATTCCCCACCGGAATACCTCCAAGGTCTAACGATCTTGCCTTAAGGCTCGACTGTAGACTATGAATTAATATAGTTGGCTTAAATCATGATGTTTTCTTACATATTGAAATTTTATTTTTTCAGATCCACATAACATTAATGGAATCGTGAATTCATGTTTGGAAACTTGCAAGGATAAATAATGTATATTACTATGTGCATGTAACACTACAAAACACAAAAATCGGTGGACCTAATTAACTATATTATTACATTTGTGGCAATAAATAAACTTTTTCTCTCTTTCTTATTATATGTATATGTGTGGGGGATGAGATCAAATGACACTAAGGTGTCAAATTAAACTTTGACGATATATCTTGTCCATTTAATTAGTTTTGATCTCAAAGATTACATTAATCCACTTAATACTCATGTGACTCCATCTCCCTCTTAAACTCTTTCTCAAGTCTGAGCATTAGATCGACATATGTGGCGACTATCTTTGAACACTCTTATTCTCAATCTTGAGCCAATTTTTATGGTGATAATGTCAAATAAGAGATGAACAACAAAATATTGAAACCTTTCATGATGTCTCTGTGTTTTGATAGTAATCTTATATCATCCTCAATCTCTGCACAACAATGACTATGTTTTGATCACTTTTCATTTAACCAAATTTGTAATTGTCTGAAAGTCACATGCTAGATATTTTGTGATTTTTATTGAAACTTGATTTAATCTTAACTTTATGGAAATAATTTATTTCTTCTTGTTCAACAAAATTTTGAAATGAAAACCAAACCAAATGCAACTCACTTTATTGAATCTTAGCTCAATTATCAGCGCCTTTGAAATTATATCTACTCTTTTATATCTATTTATTGCTTTTATATTTTAGCAGCATTGGTGTATGCTTTTAATATTTACAACACTAATACAAAGGTTGACAACTGTTTATCCTTCTCATTCATCTCTTCAAGAAGATATGGTACACCCTTAATTGTTTTGGGAGGCTTATGGTTTCAATTAATAATTGACTCTAAACATACGTTTCATTAAGGTTGTCTTTCCATTTTGAAAGTTTTATTTTGGCCAAATCATATTTTCTCTTAGAGTTAATTAACAAATGAAACAAAAATGATGACACACAAAAAAGAGCTTAAACTTAAATAAAAAATAATCGACACTACATGGTGTTATAATCTTAATAAGGAAAGAGTAAAAGTAGGAGAAGAGTAAACATGAGACCTAGTGAAACAAAAATCAAGTAAAAAAACACATGATAAACTGTTCATTGAATGGAGACATAGAGGCAAACCACAATTAGGATTTTCAAGAGTGGACCAAGTCGCGCATGTGACATCCTAAACTCAAAAATAATTTATATAATAATTTTACCATATAACTTTTAGAATAATTCACAATGGATAAATAAAACTTTTAGCAATTTAATAAAAAATTTGCAACTAATTTAGGATATCACATTTCTCAAAGTACATATCGGACACTTTAAACTAAATTTCTCAAATAAAATGGTGAAATATCAATATACTAGATTTAACTATAATTTCTAGATTTAATTCCAAAAACTAATACTACGAATAAAATTTATCTAATTAAATGAGTAAAATAGAATTTATAAATCTTATTTCGGGTATCACATATCAGAGGGAACTTCTTCCAAACTTAAACTTTAAGAATCTCTAACCTGTAATAACCGTAATTTTGCAAACACATGGCTAAGCTAGTCAAACACAAATAATGAATGGTAGTAATTAAATTTGCACAATATCACATGATGACATAACAATCAAAATCTTCAAGAACAAAATATCACAAATATGCCATGTTTTGCGTGTCCTATACTTTATACTTTTTTATCATTTGGTATCATTCTACTTTAAAGTATTTGGTTAAGAGGCTTAATATTATGCTACCACACAAGTGGAAAAACATATCGCAAATCACCATGTTCTCATAGATCCTTTCAACTCAACCCAAGACACATAAACTCAATGGTCGGGGTACTCATGTATTGCTCTGTAGCTCTCGACCTTTGAGAATAATCCACTAATCCACTTAGGAATTTCCCACTAGAGATACCCCAAAGGTGTATCAATCATACCTTAAATTTTGACGGTATGCCTCAATGGTCAAACTCATTTAAATGTAGTTCCCCGAAATCGTTAGGCTTCTGAGACCCTCCGAATATGATGACTAAATAATCTCCACTTCCAAAATCCCCAACATCTAACTCATATTAATTTGATGATCACAACTCGATAACTCAATAAAAATTCACATAATACACCAAAATTTACGTGTTTGTATATATATTTCATTCCACAATTTTCACCAGAATTTACATCATTACATACATACTAATCAATCTTAATCAAGTCTGAACATTTCGTAAACACCAATCTTAATGAACAATCAAGTTCTATCAATTATAACATAAGTAAATCAAACAAGTAGTGCATTCAAGTAAAGTCGTAATTTCATTAAAGGAAACAAGAACACTCAAATGCACATCATCCATACAATAACCATTAGCATTGGAATTCACAAAAATCAAATATCATGCAATATTGACATAAATTAATACACAACAATTCCATAGATATCTAAATCATATTTTATTCCTCATTGTTACCAGTCATATATTCTAATTAATTACTAGTCAATGGGGCTTTACTGTACGTGATAATCCCCAAATATATCTCAGAATTACAACATTCCAAATCATCTCACCTTATATGTTATACTCATTAAATCAAACATTCTCTCACCCCTTTACCTCAATTGGAACTTTCACCAAACATAACAATATCTACGACAACAACAAATCCAAACAACTTGACATGCTCACTTCTCTTTCTTTGTAGTAGTGGCGAGTAATAACTGAAAAAGGCTAAATAAATAGGCAAATATAAACCCATGTAGATCAATTATTATTATTTTAATCTTCTAAGAGACGGTAAGTTCCATTGTAATTAACACACACAATTGTGAACTCGAGAAAAAACATACAACCTAACAATATCGTTATTTTCCAGTTGAGCCCGAAGTTCAGGACGATCAATTATTAACTACTTGTAATGTATACTTTAATCCGTATTTTATAATATATATATATATATATATATACACACAGACACACGTCTATGTAAATTGAATTATATGATTAAAATCTATAATTGTTATATCATTTTTGTTTAAATAAAAAATATAGCCTAAAGAGAGTTAGAACTTTAAAATAGAATTTAATATTTTCAAATTTTAAAATATAGTACTCACATAATAATTAAATACAATAATGTAAATTAAACATAACTCATAAAGAATATTCTATTTTGATTAAAATAAAATTTATATTTATCCAATAAATAAAACCTTTGGTTATATAATTGAAGCGTTGTTTTTTTAAAAATATAAAACTAAAATTTGAATTTAATGGAAACTATATTTATTTTTAATTTTTAACATAATTAGGTTTTTAATAAATCGTATACAATCATGTCTATTTATCGAGAGAAGAGATATAAATGTATAGAACAATTGTATTAATTAAATAAGTTGAATTTATTTTATTTATCGGACTATTACTATTGAGATAAAGCAAAGTTTGGCAAATCAAAAGTAAATATTGAACACAAAAATTTAACAAGCATAATTTGTAATTAGTTATATATATAAACAAAAGTTTACTAAGTTTAATCGTATAAAATTGATAATTGAAATTCAAAGCCCTTGGCCCTAAGGCTCTGTCAGCCATTGAAGAAACGGAGAAAATTGAATGGGAAAATCATCGTGAAGAATCAGATAATGAAGACTTGTACTTTATACGAAATTACACACATATTTCTTTAACAATATTTTGACAATAAATTTAGATTTGTTGTTCCACTTTTTGTAATATTGTTTTTCTATTAAATAAGCTATGAGTAAAATTAAAATGTTAGTTGCAACCATTTTTAATATCATTAAAACAACACTCATTTTGTCTTACCATTTTTAATACTATATTCCGTATCCTCATCTAAATGAATCAACTTAGATTAATTTCTTACTCAATCATTTTAAAAATATAGTTACACGATAATACAAGTGATAAAACAGCACGTCTAATATGATTTTCCAGTAGAGAATTATATATATATGTGGCGACTATCTTTGAACACTCTTATTCTCAATCTTGAGCCAATTTTTATGGTGATAATGTCAAATAAGATATGAACCAAAATATATTGAAACCTTTCATGATGTCTCTGTGCTTTGATAGTAATCTTATATCATCCTCAATCTCTGCACAACATTGACTATGTTTTGATCACTTTTCATTTAACCAAATTTGTAATTGCCTAAAATTCACATGCCATATATTTTGTGATTTTTATTGAAACTTGATTTAATCTTAACTTTATGGAAATAATTGATTACTTGTTGTTCAACAAAATTTTGAAATGGAAGCCAAACCAAATGCAACTCACTTGATTGAATCTTAGCTCAATTATCAGTGCTTTTGAAATTATATCTACTTTTTTATGTCTATTTATTGCTTTTACATTTTAGCAGCATTAGTGTATGCTTTTAATATTTACAACACTAATACAAAGGTTTACAATTGTTTATCCTTCTCATTCATCTCACCAAGTAAAAATAATGGACACTACATGGTGTTATATGCCTAATACTAAAAGAGTAAAAATAGCAGAAGAGCAAACATGAGACCTAGTGAAACAACAATCAAGTAAAACAAGACAGGATAAATTGTTTATTGAATAGAGACATAGAGGCAAACAACAATTTGGATTTTCAAGAGTGGACCAAGTCGCACATGTGACATCCTAAATCTCAAAATAATTTATATAATAATTTTACTATATTTTTTTGAAAATAATTCACAATGGATAAATAAAACTTTTACCAATTTAATACAAAATTTGCAACTAATTTAGGATATCATATTTCTCAAAGTACATATCAGACACGTTAAACAAAATTTCTCAAATAAAATGGTGAAATTTCAATATACTAGATTTTACTATAATTTCTAGATTTAATTCCAAAAACTAAAACCATCAATAAAGTTTATCTAATTAAATGAGTAAAATAGAATTTATAAATCTTTTTTCAGATATCACATATTAGAGCGTACTTCTTCCTAATTTAAAGTTTAAGAATCTCTAACATATAATAAACGTATTTTGCAAACGCACGGCTATGCTAGTCAAACACAAATAATGAATGGTTGTAATTAAACTTGCACAATATCACATGAAGACATAACAATCAAAATCTTTAAGAACAAAATATCAAAGGTTAACCCAACTCAATCGCACTGAAACAGTCACAAACATGCAATGTTTTGCATGTTCTATACTTTATACTTCTTCATCATTTGGTATCATTCTATTTTAATGTATTTGATTAAGTGGCTTGATACTATGCTACCACACAAGTGGACAAACACTTGACGAATCACCATGTCCTCATAGATCATTTCAAGTCAACCCAAGACACATAAATGCGATGTTCAGGGTACTCATGTATTGCTCTGTAGCTATCGACCTTTGGGAATTATCCACTTAGCAATTCCCCGCTAGAGATACGCCCAAGGTCTATCAATCATACCTTAATGTTTGACTGTAAGACTCTGTAAGACCCTTAGTATTAAATTCTAATTTATGTATATGTGGGGAATTTTGTGTTGAATTTCAGAGGTTTTTAATCAATTTTATGACATTTTGTGAGTTAAATGCCAAAAATATCTTTTTGAAGAAATGATTAAAATTATTCATCTATGAATAATTATTCATCTATGAATAATTTTATTTAATTATGTGAATCTGTTGTCGAAAAAAAAAATTCTGAGATGCAGCATTTTCCAGAGAAATTGTAACACCCCAATTTTTAAAAGCGAGAGTGTATTTTTTTTTTCAAAACAAATTCATAAAACAAAGAAATAAAAAAGGAAATACCTTTGGATAAATATTTGAGTCATAACACAACGACAATTAAGGCGACATAATTTACAAGCAGCGGAATAGTTTTTGAAATACGAATCCAAAGTATTTACACATCAAAAAGTGGTACATGGGACCCATCGAAAATAAAATGTCATGCTGACAATATTGGTATAGGTACAGTCTTCAAATTTAAAATAAACACAATCCAAAAGAAAGACCTATAGTCCCTATACGTCAACCTAATTTGATCATTCTACAAAAACTATACATCCTGAGTGATCTTCATGCGCCCCGCAAGATCCTCCTAACATAGCTCCAGTCAGGTGTTTCCAACTACATTCCCATCCACAGGGTACAAACCGGTAGGATGGTCCTGGTTCTCATCTGAGGGCAAAGCCCAGATTTCCACAATAGTGTAAAGGGTCACCAACCAAAATTAACAATTAACACATAACATTTAAGTTTTTAAATGCACAAAATAACCTTTCAACTTAGAATGCACCTTAAAAGGGTTTTCCATATGCTAAACGTTCATATAATACTTGCCAAGTAAAAATGAAATCAAAATAAGGTTTTAATCAATCAAGTAATAAATCCACTGACCAATCAATTGATGAATCAATTGGGCAATCGATTGTCTGACTCAGAATAAAAGTTTTTTACTAAGCAAATCGATTGGGAAATCGATTTCTTAAAGGTTTTTAGTGAAACCTGTATTCTGGGTTTAAATCAATCGATTGGGAAATCGATTTCTTAAATGTTTTTAGTGAAACCTGTATTCTAGGTTTAAATCAATCGATTGGGAAATCGATTTGGAAATCAATTTCTTAAATGTTTTTAGTGAAACCTGTATTCTGGGTTTAAATCAATCGATTGGGAAATCGATTGGAAAATCGATTTCTTAAATGGTTTTATCAGACCTGTGTCCTGTGATTAAAGAAATCGATTAAATAATCGATTGAAATAAATAGCTGAGCTACTGTAACAAGCCAAATCGATTGGCAAATCGATTAGTTCAATATATTTTCAAAATTCAAGAAAACAAGAAACATAATAATCAATTAGGCAGTCGATTAAGCTGGTATTACTTTTTAACAGAATCGATTGGGAAATCGATTTTTCTACCGTTTTTCTAAAATTACTGAAACTGAATCCATCACAATTACACACAATTCCAAAACATAAAACTTAGCAATTATAACGCAATCACCACGACAACTTAAGTTTTGAAATGGTTTTGCAATCAATCACACTCACACACAATTCCAAAACTTAGCACTTAGCAATTATAACACAATCATCATGACAACTTGAGTTCAAAACACTCTATCATAATCTTGAATCACACACGACTCGCGTGCCAAACACCCTAATGCGATGCGCATATGCCAAAACACATGGACTCGAAATTCAAATCAAACTCTTTGGGAGTAGAAAATCGTAATTGTACAGTCTCTCACATACCAGCACTTATTACCAAGGTGCCACCTATTTCATTGCCTGCACGATTTATTAATTTTTAGCCTATCACAAGCCTTAAACCTAAATTCCAAACAAAACACTCTGCGAGAGGCGTAAATCCTAAATGTACAGCTTCTCACGAACGAACACGAGTGCAGTCTCTCATGGACAAACATGGGTGCAGTCTCTCCCGGACAAACACGATTTTCAAGGGTGTAGTCTCTCATAGACAAACACTAGTGCAGTCTCTCACGGACAAATACAATTTACTAGGGTGTAGTCTCTCACGGACAAACCCAATTTACCAGGGTGTAGTCTCTCACGGACAAACACCAGTGCAGTCTCTCACGGACAAACACAATTTACCTGAGTGTAGTCTCTCATGGACAAATATCAGCTCTCACGGACAAACACCTATGCAGTCTCTCACGGACAAACACCTGTGCATTCTCTCACGGACAAATACAATTTACCAGGGTGTAGTCTCTCACGGACAAACGCCTGAGCAGTCTCTCACGGACAAACACAATTTACTAGGGTTTAGTCTCTCACTGACAAACACTTGTGCAATCTCTCACGGACAAACACAATTTACCAGGGTGTAGTCTCTCACAGACAAACACCTTTGCAGTCTCTCACGGACAAACACAGTTTATCAGGGTGTAGTCTCTCACGGACAAACACCATTAAGTAAAGGCAAATATTAAAAGATTCCCCATTTTTAATACCCATTTAACTCTTTCAATTCGAACGACAATCATTAAGTAAACGTAGATATTAAGAGATTCCCCATTCTTAATACTCATTTAACTCTAACGATTTTCACTACAAACATTAAGTAAACCGAGATTTTAATAGATTCCCCATTTTTAATACTCGTTTAACTCTAATGATTTTCAGAACAAACATTAAGTAAACATAGATATTAAAAGATTCCCCATTTTTAATACTCGTTTAACTCTAATGATTCAAATTCCACATAGAACATACTCATACATATTCTCAAATTCAATCCACAATTCACACCAAATCACATTAGTTCATTTTTCCACAAAATCCACTCAAACACATCTCAAAATTTGTAAATATTAGTTATGAACACGTCAACCACGACAACCACAAATCATCACAACCCACCACTCAAACATATCAAATTTCCTTTCCTCAAAACTACATATAAATGAGTTAAATTCATTTTCCACAAAACACTCATCAATATCACCAAAACCCAACTCTAAAATTTCACCCATAAAAGCATTAAATTCATTTTCCCCAAATCAACACTTCAACCCTAACAAATTTCTTTTCCACACAACCACAAATAAGTCCCTAAATGCAAACTAAAAGTTTGGAAGGAGCCCTTACCTTAACGTTAGCTTTAACGTGCGATTACGGTACCGCGAGTAAATCCGATAAAATCTCCGCTCGCGACGTCGCTTCTAAAGTTAGTTCACTAGCACCGTAGCGTGGTAGTGAGCAACTTTCCCTTCTATCTCTTCGCGAAATGAAGCTTAGATCTAGACAAAACGTGGAAGATTATGTTTGACGGTTTTAAAATCCCTAACACCGTTTTTCTTCGTTTTCAAATCAAAGAGGAAGAATGAAGCTGAGAAATTATTTGCTTTCTCACCCACCAAGCCTTGGCTTTCTTTTCTTGAAGCAAAATAAGGAAAAAGAAAGCAACACAAAAGAAGAAGAATGGAGGAAGAAGAGGAAGTGTCGCGAGGTAGAGGAAGAAACGTTCTGTTTCTTTTTTCCTTTTTCCTTCCTTCTATTTTCTTTTCTTTCTATTTCCTTTTCTTTCCTTTCTATTTCCTTTTATTTTCCCTCCAAACAAATATATATATATATAAATATATATATATATTAATTATAACTTAACAAATATCTCAAAATATTTAGATATTTATTAAAATTACCATTTCACCCATAACCTCTCCAAACCACTTTTTGTCAAAAATATCTACTATCGTCGCAACTCGAGATATTTTTAACAAAACTCCCCATAATTAAATTCTTCGTAAAAGATTCAACGGAGTCAATTTAATTTATATGTCGACGAGTAATTTTAATCGGGCATCAAAATATCTTTTTGGTCATTTAAACTCCCAAAATATTAATAACATGGCTAAAACGCCTCCGAGTTCAATACCAAAATACACTAAAACACATAAAGTATAATTTAAAATTATGGGTCTTACAGAAATTCATTTGCCGATTGAATTCCGGTAAGAGTATATATTTTTTTAAAAATGTGGTTTGTATTTCTTCTTCTTCTTCTTCTTCTTCTTCTTCTTCTTCTTCTTTCTTCGGTTTGCAAAGAAAAACCAAAACAAAATGAATATAAATCCTCATTTATTTACTAGATCTAAGCTTCCATTCGAGAAGTGACATAAGGGAAATTTGCTCATCTCCACGTTGCGGTGCTAGTAAGCCATCTTTTGAAGCGATGTCATGAACTTAAATTTTTCCATAATTAATCGCGGTGTCGTAGTCGCGTGTTAGAGCTATCAGTAAGGTAAGGGCTCCTTCCAAACTTTTAGTTTGCATTTAGGACATTAGTTATGATTTTGTGGAATAGAATTTTGATGTATTTGAGGTGTAAAATTGGGGAAAATGAATTTAATTTGTTTATGTGTGAATTAGTTGAATTTGAATTTGATTTGTTTTGAGGTGTGTATTGTAGTGATTAATGTTGGGTGTAAATTGTAGATTTATAATTAATATTATGAATTTTTGAGATGTGATTTAGGTGTGGATTTTGTGGATATTGAATTAATTAAATTTGATGTGTTTGAGTTGCGAAATGAGTTGTTTTCAAATAAATGAGTTTGAATTGAAGCTGAAATTTTACAAAAAATTTAGAGTTGTAAAAGTTGTGAAAAAACAAATTTAAATTTTAAATAAGTTAAAGAGTTTGAGTAAAAAGATAGATTGATATTAAAAAGGGTTAGAATTTAAAATGTTACTATTTTAATTACTCTTGAACTGAGTTTAAAAAGAATAAAAGATTAGAGTATTTTATTAATTCAAAAATTTTGGTTCTTTAACAGTCGAGTGTGTGTATGTCAAATTTGGACAATATTTGTGTTATTGAGTTTAAACTAAATAATATAGATTATTTGGTTTTAAAAGTTTGGTGTGTGATGTAACACCCCGTTTTTCAAAGTGAGGGTGTATTTTTTTTTTCAAAAGAAATTAAAATAAAACAGAGAAATAAATAAGGAAATACGTTTGGATAAATATTTAAGTCATTAAAATTTACAAACAGCGGAAAAGTTTCTCGAAATATAAATCCAAAGCTTTTACACATCAAGAAGCGATACATGGAATCCATCTAAAATAACATGTCATGATGACAATATTAGTACATGTACATTCTTCCAATTTAAAATAAAAACAACCCAAAAGAAAGACATATGTTCCCTCTATGTCAACCTAATCTTATCATTCTACCAAAAAACTATACACCCTGAGTGATCTCCACGCGCCCCGTGAGATACTCCTAACATAGCTCCTGTCAAGCATTCCCATCTACATTCCCATCCGTAGGGTATGAACCGGTAGGATTGTGCTGGCTCTCATCTGAGGGCAAAGCCCAGATTTCCACAATAGTTGTAAAGGGTCACCAATTGAAATTAACAGTTAACACATAAAATTTAAATTTTTAAATGCACAAATCACCTTTCAACTTAGCATGCACCTTAAAAGGGTTTTCCATATGCTAAAAGTTCATATAATGCTTACCAAATGAAAACGAAATCAAAATAAAGTTCTCAATCCATCAAGTAATACATAACTGACCAAAACATTGATAAATCAATTGAGCAATCGATTATCTAACTCAAAATAAGAATTTATATTGAGCCAATCAATTGGGCAAATCGATTTCCTGAAAGTTTTTAGTGAAAGCTGAACTCTGGGCTTAAATCAATCGATTGGGGAAATCGATTGAATGAAAAACTGAGCCCCTATATCAAAGCCAATCGATTTACCAAATCGATTTGTCAATTTTGCTGAGCTCCTGTAATGAATCCAATCGCTTTGCTAAATCGATTTCTTAAATGGTTTGGAAAAACATATTACAAAATCGATTGGGTAAATCGATTTTGTCAAATTCGCGAAGTCCCTATAACTCATCAAATCGATTGGGGAAATCGATTTCCCTACATGTTCTTCCAAAAATACCTAAACTAACTCAATCACATTCATACACAACTCTAACACATAACACTTAGCAATTTCAACACGATCACCACGACATTATGAGCTTCGAAATAGTTTTGCAATCAAACATGCTATCACACAATTCCAAAACATAACTCTTAGTAATATCATCACAATCATAAATTTGATTCAAACACACTTACACATAATTTCAAAACATACCGCTTAACGGTTACAACGCAATACCCACACAGACAAGATGAACCAACAAATCACATGGAATCACCTTGACTCGACAATCCCAACACAGACAAGATGAACCAACAAATCACGTGGCATCACCTTGACTCAACAATCCCAACACAAACAAGATTAACCAACAAATCACATGGCAACACCATGACTCGACAATCCCAACACAGACAAGATGAACAAACAAATCACATGACATCACCTTGACTCGACAATCCCAACACAAACAAGATGAACCAACAAATCACATGGCATCACCTTGACTCGACAATCCCAACACAGACAAGATGAACCAACAAATCACATGGCATCACCTTGACTCGACAATCCCAACACAGACAAGATGAAACAACAAATCACATGGCATCACCTTGACTCGACAATCCCAACACAGAGAAGATGAACCAACAAATCACATGGCATCACCTTGACTCGACAATCCCAACACAGACAAGATGAAACAACAAATCACATGGCATCACCTTGACTCGACAATCCCAACACAGACAAGATGAACCAACAAATCACATGGCATCACCTTGACTCGACAATCCCAACACAGACAAGTTGAACCAACAAATCACATGGAATCATCTTCACGCGACAATCCCCGCAAGGATAAGATGAACCAACAAATCACATTGAATCATTTCGTGGCCCATGGACAAGATGAACCAACAAATCACATGGAATCATCTCGTTTCCCATGGATGAGATGAACCAACAAATCACATGGCATCATCTCAGTTACCACTATCATTATGAACTGCCTGAGCGTACCCTGACTCTATCCACTACAATCGTTAAGTAAATGCAATATTAAAAGATTCCCCATTTTTAATATTCATTTAACTTAAACGATTTTCACAACAAACATTAAGTAAACAAGACATTAAGAGATTCCCCATTCTTAATACTCATTTAACTTAAACGATTTTCACAAACATACACTAAGTAAACAAGACATTAAGAGGTTCCCCATTCTTAATACTCGTTTAACTTAATGGTTTTCAAATTCCACACAGAACAAACTCAAACATACTTTCACATTCAATCCATAATTCACACCAAAACACATCAAATCATTTTTCCACACAAACCACACAAAACACATCTCAAATTCTATAATTATCAATTATGAACACGTCGAACACGATGACACAAATCAACACAATCCATCACTCAAACACAACAAATTTCATTTACTCAAAATCATACATAAATGATGTAAATTCATTTTCCATGAAACATTCATCAATATCACCAAAACCCCACGTTAGAATTTCACCCATAAAGCATTAATTCGTTTTTCCCCAAATCAACGCTTCAACCCTAACAAATTCTTTTCCACACAACCACAAGTAAGTCCCTAAATGTAAACTAAAAGTTTGGAAGGAGCCCTTACCTTCACGTTAGCTTTAACTTGCGATTACGGTACCGCGAGTAAATCCGGTAAAATCTCCACACGCAACGTCGCGTCCAAAGTTGGTCCCCTAGCACCGTAGCATGGTAGTGAGCAACTTTCTCTTCTATCTCTTCGCGAAACGAAGCTTAGATCTAGATGAAACGGGAAGGTTTGTGTTTAACGGTTTTGAAATCCCTAATACCTTTTTCTTTGTTTTCTAATCAACGAGGGAGTATGGAGCTGAGAAAACCTTGATCTCTTATCCACTAATCCTTGGGTTTCAATTTTCGAACTCAAAGGAAGCAAGAAAACAAAAAATGGAGGAAGGGAGAAAAAGAAAGCTTCGCGAGGCAGTGAGAGGAAGGAAAGGGAAATCTTTCTTTTCTTTCCTTTTCTTTTCCTCTCTTTCTCTTTCCTTTCCTCTTTTCCCTCCACACAAACATATATATATATATATTAATTATAATTAACAAATATCTCAAAACTAGATATTTATTAAAATTACCATTTCACTCCTAACGCATTAAATTCTTCGTAAAGGATTGACTGTACTTAATTTAATTTTTTCATCGACGAGTAATTCTAATCGGGCATCAAAATATCTTTTTGGTCATTTAAACTCCCAAAATATTAATAACTTGGCTAAAAAGCCCCTGAGTTCAATAGCAAAATCCGCTAAAATACATAAAGTATAATTTAAAATTATGGGTCTTACCTTACTACCCCCCTAAAATTAGTTTCGTCCTCGAAACTATGCGTCGATAAATAACTCTGGGTGTTGTTCTCTCATCTTGCTTTCCAGTTCCCAAGTTGCATCTCCTGTAATTGGGTTCCAAATCACCTTGACCAACGAAACATCCTTGGTCCTCAATCGTTTAATTTTCCTATCATCAATTCTCACAGGTGGTACTTCAAATAACTGGTTATCCTTCAGTTGAATCGTGTCTGGTTCGATCACATGAGATGGATCTACAAGATGTTTCCTCAACTGTGACACATGAAACACATCATGAATATTGGTCCAATGCAATCCGATAAGCAACAGGCCCAATTCGTGCAGAAATATGATATGGTCCAATCAATTTCGGAGTCAACTTCTTCGATTTCAGTGCTCTACCAACTCCGGTAGTAGGTGTGACTCTTAGAAATACATGGTCACCCTGTTCGAATTCCAAAAGTTTGCGACGCTTGTCCATGTAATTCTTCTGACGATCTTGTGAAGTCTTCATTTTCTCCTTGATCTTCCTTACCTTAGCGGTAGTCTGTTGCACCATCTCTGGTCCGACAATCATATTTTCATCGTCCTTATACCAACACAAGGGCGTTTGACACTTGCACCCATATAAAGCGTCATATGGTGCCATTCCAATACTTGCGTGGAAACTATTGTTGTAGGTGAACTCAATCAACGGAAGTACATCGTCCCAACTTCCTCTATCATCTAATACACATGCTCTCAACAGATATGCCAGGGACTGATTCGTCCTTTTAGTCTGTCCGTCCGTTTGTGGATGGTAAGCTGAACTCAATCGTAGTTTTGTTCCCAACGCTTCGTGCAATGCTCCCCAAAAATGTGATGTGAACTTCAGATCACAGTCTGATACAATACTCATTGGTACCCCGTGTAACCTCACAATGTTAGCAATGTAGATCTCGGTTAGCTTATCTACCTTTTAGGTGGTCTTTACTGGCAAAAAGTGGGCGGATTTAGTCAGCCGATCCACTATCACCCATATAAAATCATTCTTTCTCCTTGTCTTAGGCAATCCAGTTATAAAATCCATGGAACTGTTGTTCCACTTCCATTAAGGTATATCTAAAGGTTGCAACATCCCAGCAGGTCGCTGATGTTCCACCTTCGCTTTTTGACAAGTTAGACAAGTTGATAATACTCCGCTGCGTGTTTCTTCATTCCTGGCCACCAATAATTCTGCCTCAAATCCTGATACATCTTTGTTGCTCCAGGATGAATACTCAACTTACTCTTATGAGCCTCTTCTAAAATGGTTTTCCTCATATCTGTAATTTCGGGTACACAAATCCTACCATTACATCGCAAAATATTACCTGATCCAACCTTGAACTCTGTTGTCTTCCCTTGCACTATTAGGTTCCTCTTCTGTTGAATCAAGACATCATCTTGAGAATTTGCAATGTCTTCAAGTAGTCCACTCGAAATCTTAATCATTCCGAATTTCAAAATTCCTGGTGCAAACTCTACGTTCAAGTGTAGGTCTCTAAAAGCTTCCCGCAACTCTTGTTGTCTAGCCCTAATTGTTGATGACACCGATACACTTCTTCTACTCAACGCATCAGCCACTAGATTGGCCTTCCCAGGGTGGTACTGCAGTGTGAAATCAAAATCCTTGAGAGTCTCCATCCATCTTCTCTGGCACATGTTTAATTCCTTCTGATCAAATAAATATTTCAAACTTTTATGGTCACTGAACACAGTGAACGTGCACCCATATAAATAGTGCCTATAGATCATCAATGCAAACACAACAGCAGCAAGCTCCAAATCATGAGTAGGATAATTCCTCTCATGAATCTTCAATTGCCTCGAGGCATAAGCCACCGCTTTCTTGTGTTGCATCAGAACACATCCCAAACCTTGGTGAGATGCATCACAATAAACTTCATAGGGTTCATCTGATTGTGGTAATACTAATACTGGTGAGGTCGTCAATTTTTTCTTTAGCAACTGAAAATTCTCCTCACACTTCTCCATCCACGCGAACGGTTGATCTTTTCTGGTAAGTTGTGCCAATGGAGCCACAATCTTAGCAAAACCTTCAATAAACCTCCTGTAGTACCCTGCCAGTCCTACAAAACTTTGTATGTCAGTGACAGTCTGAGGCTGTTTCCAAACAAGAACCGCCTCAATCTTAGCCGGATCTACAACGATTCCTTCCTTGGTTATCACATGTCCTAAGAAATTCACTTTCTCTAGCCAAAATTCACACTTTGACAAATTGGCATACAATTACTTCTCGCGTAAAATCTCAAGAACTTGACGTAAGTGTTCTCCATGCTCTTCTTCAGTTCTTGAATAAATCAATATATCATCAATAAACACCACGACAAATTTATCAAGGAATGAATTAAATATTTTGTTCATGTAGTCATGAAAATTGTTGGTGCATTGGTAACTCCAAACGGCATAACAAGATATTCATAATGTCCGTAACAGGTTCTGAAAGCATTGGTAACCCGACTTCAAGTCAATCTTCGAAAATATCGTGGCCCCTCTCAATTTATCCATCAAATCATTGATGTGTGGCAATGGATAACGATTCTTAATAGTTTCCTTATTAAGCTGTTTATATTCCACTCATAAGCGCGAGCTTCCGTCTTTCTTCTTAACTAGCAAAACTGGAGCTCCCCATGGCGATACACTTGGTCTAATAAATTTCTTCTCCAACAAATCTTCAATTTGGCTTTTGAGCTCATTTAATTCAAATGGCGACATTCGATACGGTGCCATTGAAATAGGTCCGATTCCTAGGTGCATATCAATCAAAAATTCCACTTCTCTTACTAGTGGCAATCCTGGAATTTCCGTTGGAAATGCGTCCTGGTACTCATTGACAAGCATCACATCTTCTATGTTCACATTTATCTTTGCCTCCACATTAGCCAGGGACAAAAACTCATGAGTCCCTTCTCTTAGCGACACTCGGAGTTTGTTAGCGGCTAGATACTTATCAACTCCTACTTCGGGGAAAAAAACCAATTTACGAGCACAATCCAAGATCACATAATGAGTATTAAAAAAGGAGAATTTTTTAATAGCTACATTTACTTAATGATGGTGGTGAAAAGAGTAAGAGTATACACATGCATTTCATAGTACATGGTGACCGCGATGGGGCCATGCTGATAGTGGTGACCGTGATGGGACACGGGATGAAGCCATGTGAATTGTTGGTTCATCTTATCCTTGCAGGGATTGTCGTGTTGTGATGATCTGTGAGAGATTGCACTCTAGAATATGTTGATCTGTGAGCGATTGCACTCTAGAAAATCGTGTTGGTCTGTAAGCGACTGCACGCTGGTAAATCATGATGATATGTGAGAGATTTCACTCTAGAATGTGCTGATCTATGAGCGATTGCACACTAGAAAATCATGCTGGTCTGTGCGCAACTGCACTCTTGTATGTCGTGTTGGTCTGTGAGTGACTGCACTCTTGTATGTCGTGTTGATCTGTGAGCGACTGCACATTAGTAAATCATGTTGATACGTGAGAGATTGCACATTCTTAATTAGTATTGGTCTGTGAGAGGCTGTACAATTATGATTTACGCCCTTCGAGGAGGGTTTTGGTTCGAATTCCTGAAATTCGTGCATTTTGGCATATACACATTGCGTTAGGGTGCTTGGCACGTGAGTCATGTTTGTTATACTATGATGATTGTATATACGTATTCGGTTGTTGTTGTGATTTTTCGTAATTGCTTTGAGGTGTGAAGTTGGGTTGATTAAGTTTTGATGTAATTATGTGTTCATAATTGATTTAATGAATATTCGATGTGCAATAGAGGTGTGAATTTGTGGAGATTAATTTGGTGTTAATTATGTGTTCATAATTGATAACATTAATATTTGAAGTGTTGATTGATTCAAAGCCTTTTTAGAATTGAAAATTTGCATTTTCTCAGTTGTATTCGGCTATGACAGTGCAGTTTGTCAAAACTTCAGTTTTGGACATATGAAAACCCTTTCGAAGAGTATACTAATTTTAAAGGTTATTTTGTGCATTTGAAATTTAAATGCTAAGTGTTATTTGTTAATTTTGGTTGGTGACCTTGGCAATTATTTTGGATATCTGGGCTTTACCGCTTAGCCCTCAGATGAGAATCGGGATCATCCTACCAGTTAGTACCCTAGAGATGGAAAAGTAGTTAGTCATATATGACCGAAGCTGTGTTAGGAGGATCTTGCGGGGAGTGTGGAGATCACCCGGGTTTGGTAGTTTTGTAGCATGATCAGATTAGGTGGTTGCATAAGGATTAGATGTCTTTCTTTTGTGATTGTATTTATTTCATTTTGAAAGAATGTACCTATACTTCATATTATCAGTTGACTTTTATTTTGATGGGTCCTTGTACCATTTTTTGATGCAACGTGGGGAAGTTAAAATTCTTGGGACAGTGCTTTTGTGCAGGTGTCTGCCGAGAATACTCTAAGGGTATGAGCTATGTCTAATAGGTCTCATAGCTCCGATGTATTTTGTCGTTTGTATTTCAAAAACTATTTTTGCTGTCTGTAAATATTGTTGGCTTTTGTCATTATGTTACGACTTAAATATTTCATCCAAAAGTATTTTCTTTGTTTTAAAAAAAAATACACATGTGCTGTTAAAAATCGGGGTGTTACATTGTAGTATTAGAGCTTTGGATAGATTGTAGGTTGACCTGTAGGTTGGAAGTCGTTATCTGATTATGTGTCGGGTTAAGTTGCCTAAGATGTCAGGTCTGGTGTAGTTGTTAGGTATTGATGTAGTCGAAAGTTAATTTTGGAATTATTCTAAGGGGTGTTGAGATTTTTTCTAGATGTTGGTTTTGAGGAAACAATACCTCCAAGAAGGAACGACGCTGCAAGAGTGAATGTCAATAGGGATGATCAAATGGTTAAAGATATGAATAACATGAATGTTCCTGTTGTTGCACAAACAGCTGCATAGACTCTGCGAGATCTGGAGAAGAGGGAAATAGATATATGTGCTGCTGCGTCAAGGGGATTAGAAGATTTTCATACCATCCTCCAAAGTTCAAGGGTGATGAGAACTCAGAAAAAGTTGATTTGTAGATTCACGAAGTGGAAAAGATCTTCGAGATGACGGATTATCAGACAGAGTTGAAGCGAATCATGACGACGTGAAAATTATGAAGTGGTTCCAAGGACACAGAAGCTATATGTTGGTGTTAACTCGAAGATGATGAGTATGGATGGATTAACATTAGACTAATAAGAGATTTCAGGTAAAGGTCTAAATGGAGGACTTTTGTTAAGAAATGTATTAGATGTTTTCCTGGTAGATTTCAGGACGAAACTAGATGAAGTTTGTTAATTATTAAAGCGATGTGAACATCATGAAATGATTGAAAAGACAAGGCTTCCTTTTGGAATAGCATTTGGTGCTTAGGTGCCCAAGAAGAGGCTTGTATTAAAGTCAAGGGGCACCACATATTAAGGGTGAATACTACCTTGGGTTGGAAAATGACGCTTTGAGGAATAGTCAATACCTTGAGGGGTAAGGTTGAGCATTTGAGTTAAACTAGATTCACAACTTAGATTGTTAAGTATGAATCTCATGATGATTATAAGAGGGAGAATACATATTGTAAGACCCATAATTTTAAAGTGTACTTTATGTATTTTAATGGATTTTGGTATGGAACTCAGGGGCTTTTTAGCCAAAGTTATTAATATTTTGGAGTTTATATAATCAAAAGGTATTTTGATGCCCGATTAGAATTACTCGTCGATAAATAAATTAAATTAACTGCAGCGAATCTTTTGCGAAAAGTTTAATGCGTTATGGTTGAAAGGGTAATTTAATAAATATCTAAAGATTTTGAGATATTTGTTAATTATAATTAATATATAAATATATATATATATACATATATATATATATATATATAGAAAAGGAAGGGAAGGAATTGGAGAGAAAGCAAATAGAAAGGAAAGAAAAAAGAAGAAAGGAAAATTGAAGGAAAACTGAAAGATTTTCCGTCTCCTTCCTTTCTCTGCCTCACGCATCCTAAATTTCTCCCTTCCTCCATTGTTGCTCGTTTTTGCTTTCTTTTCTTTCCTTTGAGTTCGAAATTGATAGTGGGTGATAGGACAAGGATTTCTCAACTTCACTCTTCCTCTTTGATTCGAAAACGGAGAAAAACGGTATTAGGGATTCAAACTCAAATCTCCTCGTTTCATCTAGATCTAAGCGTCGTTTCAAGAAGTGATAGAAGGGAAAGTTGCTCACCACTACACTACGGTGCTAGTGAGCTAACTTTGGAAGCAGCGTTGCAAGCGGAGGTTTTTACCGGATTTGCTCACGGTACCGAAATCAAACGAAAAAGCTAAAATGAAGGTAAGGGCTCCTTCCAAACTTTTAGTTTGCATTTAGGGACTTATCTGTGGTTGTGTGGAAAAGAATTTTGTTAGGGTTTAAGTGTTGATTTGGGAAAATCTATCTAAGGCTTTATGGGTAAAATCTTAGAGTTAGGTTTTGGTTATATTGATGAATGTTTCGAGGAAAATGAATTTAAACTCATTTATGTATGATTTTGAGTAAATGAAACTTGTGTGTTTGAGTGGTGGATTGTGTCGATTTGTGTTCGTTGTTTTTGACGTGTTCTTAGTTAATACTGAAGAAACTGGAGATGTGTTTTGTGTGGTTTGTGTGGAAAACGATTTGGTGTGAATTATGGATTGAATGTGAAAGTATGTTTGAGTTTGTTTTGTGTGGAATTTGAAAACGATTAAGTTAAACGAGTATTAAGAATGGGGAATCTCTTAATGTCTTGTTTACTTAATGTGAGTTTGTGAAAATCGTTTAAGTTAAATGAGAATTAAGAATGGGGAATCTCTTAATGTCTCGTTTACTTAATGTTGTTTGAAAATCGTTTAAGTTAACTGAGCGTTAAGAATGGGGAATCTCTTAATGTCTTGGTTACTTAATGTTTGTTTTAAAAATCGTTGGAGTTAAAAGAGTATTAAGAATGGGGAATCTCTTAATATTTCTGTTTGCTTAATGTGTGTTTGTTTGTGAAAATCATTAAGCTAAATGAGTATTAAGGATGGGGAATCTCTTAATATCTGCGTTTACTTAATGTTGTCGTGAGAATGATTTTGTGAAGAAATGAATTGTCGAGTCAAGGTGATGCCATGTGATTTGTTGGTTCATCTTGTCTGTGTTGAGATTGTCGCGCCAAGGTGATGCCATGTGATTTGTTGATTCATCTTGTATGCGTTGGGATTGTCGAGTCAAGGTGATGCCATGTGATTTGTTGGTTCATCTTGTCTATGTTGAGATTGTCGCGCCAAAGTGATGCCATGTGATTTGTTGGTTCATTTTGTCTGTATTGGGATTGGCGAGTCAAAGTGATGCCATGTTATTTGTTGGTTCATCTTGTCTGTGTTGAGATTGTCGCGCCAAGGTGATGCCATGTGATTTGTTGGTTCATTTTGTCTGCGTTGGGATTGTCAAGTCAAAGTGATGCCATGTGATTTGTTGGTTCATTTTGTCTGCGTTGGGATTGTCGAGTCAAAGTGATGCCATGTGATTTGTTGGTTCATTTTGTCTGTATTGGGATTGTCGAGTCAAAGTGATGCCATGTGATTTGTTGGTTCATTTTGTCTGTATTGGGATTGTCGAGTCAAAGTGATGCCATGTGATTTGTTGGTTCATCTTGTTTGTGTGGGTATTGCGTTGAAACCGTTAAGCGGTATGTTTAGAAATTATGTGTAAGTGTGTTTGATGCAAATTTGTGATTGTGTTGATTTCACTAAGAGTTATGTTTTGGAATTGTGTGATAGTATGTTAGATTGTAAAACGATTTCGAAACTCATAATGTCGTGGTGATTGTATGGATATTACTAAGTGTTAAGGTTTTGAGTGGTGTTTGAATGTGATTGAGTTAGTTTAAGTATTTTTGAAAGAATATACAGGGAAATCGATTTACCCAATCGATTTGATGAGTTACAGGGGCCCTGTTTTGCACGAAATCGATTTACCCAACCGATTTTGTATGTTGTCTTTCAAAATTATTTAAGAAATCGATTTGATAAATCGATTTGATTCTATTGGATTCAAGTCAGGGGCTCTGTCTTCCAAAAATCGATTTGCTCAATCGATTGGATTCAATACAGGGGCTCTGTCTGTCAGGAAATCGATTTACCCAATCGATTGAGTCAATCAATTTACCCAATCGATTGATTTAAGCCCAGAGTTCAGTTTTCACTAAAAGCTTTTAGGAAATTGATTTCCCCGATCGATTGGCTTAGTGGAAAATCTTATTTTGAGTTAGATAATTGATTGCTCAATTGATTTATCAATGTTTTGGTGAGTTACGTATTACTTGATGGATTGAGAACTTTCTTTTGATTTCATTTATATTTGGCAAGCATTACATGAACTTTTAGCATATGGAAAATCCTTCTAAGATGCATGATAAGTTGAAAAGGTTATTTGTGCATTTAAAAGCTTAAATGTTATGTGTTAACTGTTAATTTTCGGTTGGTGACCCTTTACAACTATTGTGGAAATCTGGGCTTTGCCCTCAGATGAGAGTCAGGATGATCCTACCGGTTCGTACGCTCTGGAAGGGAATGTGGCTGGGAGTGCTTATTGGAGCTACGTTAGGAGAATCTCACGGGGCGCGTGGAGATTACTCAAGGCGTATAGTTTTTTAGTTATGTATAGAATGATCAGACTAGGTTGTCACTCATGACACATATGTCTTTCTTTTGGGTTACCTTTATGTTAAGTTGTAAGGATGTACATGTACTATTGTTGACATCAGAACATGCTTTGGATTTATATTCTGAAAAACTTTTTCGCTGCTTGTAAATTTTAATGACTTAATTATTTATCCAAAGGTTTTACCTTATTTATTTCTCTGTTGTATTTTAATTTATTTCAAAAAAAAAATACACCCTCGCTTTGAAAAAAACGGGGTGTTACACATATTTCTTTTATAAGTGACAAATATCGGTGTGGTTTAGGAGATGGTAAGTATGGATAGTAATTTTAGATGAAACTATATACGTGTAAGTGTGAATTTTAGGTGATGTTTGGATAAACATAATGGGTTAAGCCTTGATGTATTGAACCATATGTCACTATTAAGTGGAATTGGAAGTATAGAGTACGATAATACTTAAAGATTGTAGCAAAGTAAACTTATTAAAGGACGGTAAACATTTGGAGAATGTGTATATTTTGATAGGTCAAATGAATTATTTGAGATTTGATTTGGGACCCTAAGATGGTTGACCTTTAAGTCAATGATTTAAAATCCAAAAGGTTTTATGGAGGACCAAGTAATGCCTAAAATTGGTATAATTGAGGTAGTTGAGGTAGGCAAGTGATAAATAATTCATGTTATGGATGAAAGTGTTTGAAGATTTACTAAAAAGGTCGTGTTATGATTTGAAGAGTTTTTATTAGTGCGATTACTAATACAGTTAGAGTCAATGATGAATTAGACCTCGTATTGTATCCTAAGATGAAATGGATGGAATAAGACGGTGTGATGAGAATTTGGAGATTTCGAGGATCAAATTTTAGAATTTTATTTAATGATAGAAAATGAAAAAGAAGAAATGTAACAAATGATTTATGGTCTAGATGTTGATCTTGGGAAGTCAAGCGTTAGGATTTAAAATGAGTATCTCAATTACTAGATGGATGATGAAAGGTATATGGGTCTTTGAGATATTTTACTGCAAAGTTATGAGGATGAGGTTTATAGATAATTATTCCTTAGGAGATGCTTATTAGGAACGAATAAGGATCCAGCACGTGTACCAAATTTTGGAAAATGTGCCAAGAAAACTTGTTTGAACAACACATGGAGATGTAGCTTATGACAACTAAGGACTCCTAAAAGGAATTATCTCACCCGTAATTTAGATATTGTTATTATAAGGGTATGCCAACGATACAAAGGCACTAATTGAGTGCATGTCATGGGGGTTGTTATTGCGTTTGCCAATCAACAAAGTTTAATGTTTGGTTGTTAGGGAAGAATTGAGCATGAAATTGAAAAGTTTGGTGGGAATTAGTAATAATTGATTTATTGAAATCACTATAATGAAGATGCATCATGGTTCGAGGCAGGAATTTAAGGTTTGTATAAATAGAAAAGTGATGGAGTGAATACAATGCGTTTGACCTGTCATAATGAAAGGATAATCATCAAGCTGCAAATAAAGGACGCAGAGAAATTGAGAAGTATGAAAATGAATGTTGGTCGTAGATGTAGGAGAATTATTTTCGAGTTTGTGCATAATTATGAAGTATGTAAAAAATAAAAAATTGACTAGTGAAGCGTGAATTTAAGGTGGTAGGCATGACACAAATGTAGGTTTTAATCAGTGAATGAAATTCAAGTTGGATTTTTGTTGGAGACGTGACTCTTGAATTGAAGTACTAAGCGGGAAGGAAGTTTGGGTATTATGAGTAGTATAGTTTTGGCATGTTATCAAAAAAATTTGAGGAAGCTCAGATCACCAAGCAAATGTGGGGATGGAATTATTAGAGTTATAATTAGAACAACATACAAATAAGAACAATATTATTTGGCGTAGTTGTGCGACTAAAGAGAAACCGAGGATTTAGGGACCATAGAGAAATTAAGGAGTTCTTGGTGGTAATGATTGTTTTGTGTTCAGTATGTTGTTGTCATACTTAGTGTTTCAGTTTGATACTTAATTGGTGTTTTGTACCAAGTGGATGTATATAAGGCTATGTGACATACCTATGGGCGATTGTACTTCGTCGATAGGATCAAAATTATAGGAAAATAAGGGAAACTCAGTTGACGTTGAGAAGACTGTGTGATCGCTTGTGCATTAGAATAACCTTAAACGCAAGTCGCAAAGAGCGTTATTACAGTTCGGTTAAGATTGTCTCAGCCACCATCATGGTTGTTGGCTACTTATTGACAAATTGAGGATCTGATCATCCTTAATCTCTTGTTGATAGTAAACAAAATCATGTTGAATGGAACTGGCGAGTCTTTCTGGCTATGGTAATATATAGAGTTATTAAGCACCCTATGAAAAGGGGTAGGCAACACTTTCTTCGAGTAGGCCAGGTGAAACAAGTTGTGACTTGTATGTTGAATTTGAGTACAAACCTAGTGTGGATTGTTACTCATACTTTAAGTTTCGAGGACGAAACTTCTTTTTGGAGGGTAGTAATGTAAGACCCTTAATTTTAAATTCTAATTTATGTATATTTGGGGAATTTTGTGTTGAATTTATGAGGTTTTTAGCCAATTTTATGGCATTTTGTGAGTTAAATGCCAAAAATATCTTTTTGAAGATCTGACTAAAACATTTGTCGATGAATATTTTAATTTAATTAGGTGAATCTTTTGTCGAAGAAATTTTTTTCTTAAGATGCAACATTTTTCAGAAAATTTCATTTCCAGATTGAATTCTAACAAAAGTAGATATTTTTCTGGAAAAGTGGTTTGTGATGTGATGTGAAGTGACAAGCGTAATGATGTTTTTTTATAAAGATATCTACATATTTATTTTGGAATTGATTTTATTATAATATATATATATATATATATATATATATATATATATATATATATATATATGAGAGAAAGCAAGGCAAGATCAGAAAAAGCATAATCCTGTCGAGGATAACTTCTTCTTCTTCTTCTTTCTTCGGTTTGCAAAAAAAAACCAAAACCATAAAATATAAATCCTCATTTGCCTACTAGATCTAAGCTTCCATTCGAGAAGTGATAGAAGGGAAAATTGCTCATCTCCATGTTGTGGTGCTAGTGAGCCAACTTTTGAAGCGACGTCACGAACTTAAATTTTACCAGAATTAATTGCGGTGCCGTAATCGCGTGTTAGAGGCTATTGTTAAGGTAAGAGCTCCTTCCAAACTTTTAGTTTGCATTTAGGACATTATTTGTGATTTTGTAGAATAAAAATTTGATGTATTTGAGGTGTAAAATTGGGGAAAATGAATTTAATTTGTTTATGTGTGAATTAGTTGAATTTGAATTTGACTTGTTTTGAGGTGTGTTTTGTAGTGATTAATGTTTGGTGTAAATTGTATATTTATAATTAATATTATGATTTTTGGAGATGTGATTTGGGTGTGGATTTTGTGGATATTGAATTAATTTAATTTGATGTGTTTGAGTTGCGTAATGAGTTGTTTTCAAATAAATGAGTTTGAATTGAAGCTGAAATTTTACAAAAGTGGACAAACATATCGCAAATCACCATGTTCTCATAGATCCTTTCAACTCAACCCAAGACACATAAACGCAATGGTCGGGGTACTCATGCATTGCTCTGTAGCTCTCGACCTTTGAGAATAATCTACTAATCCACTTAGGAATTTCCCACTAGAGATACCCCCAAGTTCTGTCAATCATACCTTAAAGTTTGACCGTATCCCTCAATGGTCAAGCTCATTTAAATGTACTTCCTTGAAATCGTTGGGCTTGTCAGACCCTTCGAATATGATGATCAAATAATCTCCACTTTCAAAATCCCCAACATCTAACTCATACTAATTCCATGATCACAACTCGATAACTCAATATAAATTCACAAAATATACCAAAATTTATGTGTTTGTATATATATTTCATTCCACAATTTTCATCAGAATTTACATCAATATATACATACTAATCAATCTTAATCAAGTCTCAACATTTCGTAGACACCAATCTTAATGAAAAATCAAGTTCTATCAATTATAACATAAGAAAATCAAACAAGTAGTGCATTCAAGTAAAGTCATAATTTCATTAAAGGTAACAAGAACACTCAAATGCACATCATCCATACAATAACCATTAGCATTGGAATTCACAAAAATCAGATATCATGCAATATTGACATAAATTAATACCCAAAAATTCCATAGATATCTAAATAATTTAATGCTTATTGTTACCAGTCATATATTTCTAATTAATTACTAGTCAATAGGGCTCTACCGTACGTGATAAACCCCAAGTATATCTCAGAATTACAGCATTCCAAATCATTTCCCCTTATTAGTTATACTCATTAAATCAAACATTCTCTCACCACTTTACCTCAATTGGAACTTTCACCGAACATAATAATCTCTACGACAACAACGAATCCAAACAACTTGGCATGCTCACTTCTCCTTCTTTGTAATAGTGGCGAGTAATAACCGAAAAAGGCTAAATAAATATGCAAATATAAACCCATGTAGATCAATTATTATTATTTTAATCTTCTAAGAGATGGTAAGTTCCATTGTAATTAACTCACATAGCTGTAAACTCGAGAAAAAACGTACAACCTAACAATATCGTTATTTTCCAGTTGAGCTCGAACTTAAGGGCGATCAATTATTAACTATTTGTAATGTATACTTTAATCCATATTTTATGATATACATATATATGTAAATTGAATTATATGATTAAAATCGATCATTGTTATAGGAAAAAATATAGCCTAAAGGGAGTTAGAACTTTAAAATAGAATTTAATATTTTCAAATTTAAAAATACAGTACTCACATAATAATCAAATACAATATTATAAATTAAACATAACTCATAAAGAATACTGTATTATGATCAAAATAAAATTAATATTTATCAAATAAATAAAACCTTTGGTTATGTATCTGAAGCATAGTTTATTTAAAAATATAAAACTAACACTTAAATTTAATGGAAAATATATTTATTTTTAATTTTTAACGTAATTTGGTTTTTAATAAATCGTATACAATCATGTCTATTTATTGAGAGAAGAGATATAAATGTATAAAACAATTGTTAAATTAAATAAGTTGAATTTATTTTATTTACCAGACTAAAACTATTGAGATAAAGCAAAGTTTGTCAAATCGAAAATAAATATTAAACACAAAATTTAACAAACATAATTTGTAATTAGTTATATATATAAACAAAATTTTACTAAATATAATGATATAAAATTGATAATTGAAATTCAAAGTCCTTGGCCCTAAAATCCAAAGGAAAAAAGATGAACTCTAAGGCTCTGTCAGCCATTGAGGAAACGGAGAAAATTCAATGGGAGAATCATCGGGAAGAATCAGATGATAAAGACTTGTACTTTATACGAAATTACACACATATTTCTCTAACAATAATTTGACAATAAATTTAGATTTGTTGTATTATGAATTTACTGTCTTTCTTTTTTAGAAATTTCTTAAACTTTTTGACAAGTAACCCAAGTTCAGGCTCCTCATAATCCTCACTACTTGATTCATCTGAGCTGCTCTCATGTTCAGATTTAGAATTATGTGTTTGGGCTTTCAACAACAATCATTTTCGTTTTCTGTCAATTTGCTCAACTTCATTGAGTCTATGAATTCCATTTCATGCTCCCTCAGCTTTCCAAACAATGTAGCTATTGTCATACTTCCTAGATCCTTTGATTCTGCAATGGCAGTGATTTTTGGTTGCCATTCTCTAGTCAAGCACCTCATCACCTTGCTAATTTGCTGATCATTATCAATCTCCTTGCCTAAGGCGTTTAGGTTGTTGACTATGTGCGTAAACCGGGTCTGCATGTCATTTACTGATTCTTCTTTCTTCATGCTAAACAGTTCGTACTCATGCATGAGAGTATTTATCCGTGCTCTCTTTATGCCTGTGGTTCCTTCATGCGTCTGCTGAAGTGTGTCCCACATTTGTTTTGCTGTCTTACAATTTGAGACTCTGAAGAATTCATCATGACTCAAGGCTGCAGTTATAATGTTCTTGGCTTTGGTGTTGTACCCAACATTCTTTTTGTCATCCTTAGACCAGTCAATTTTAGGTTTTAGGATTGCTAATTCACCAGTACCTGCTATGGTTGGCACAAAAGGTCCATTTTCTACAGCATCTAAAATGTCAATACCACTAGCTTCAAGAAAAATAAGCATGCGTTGTTTCCAATACATGTATGCGGCCCCGTTAAAGGCAGGGGGCCTTGCTAATGATGCACCCTCTCCTAGGAAATCAGAGGTCATGATCCTTTTTTTTTTTTTTTTGAGAAAAACATCTCTAGTAAAAAGGCAGGCTCTTGATGCCAATTGATGTTGTGTATAACCTCAGTTTTATAGTAAAAATGCAAATTAATGCCTATTCTAACAATATGCGCAGCAGTTTAATAAATTCGAAATTTACTCAACACAAGATTAAACAAGGTCCCTAATAGTCAATCCTAATGAACATTAAACAATATCAATTAATGTTTATATGGAGAAATGCATCAGATACAATTATTATTCAAGATGTTGATTTGCATGCAATCATGCTAATACAATTAATAATGTAAAACCACTTAATACAGAATGTTAATTATGCATTCAATCAATATCAAAAACATAATAATTGCACAAATTTAAACGAGATAAGGGAAAGAAAAGTGTACGCAGATTTTTATACTGGTTCAGCCGCCTCGTGACGGCCTACATCCAGTCCTAAGATCGAACTTGATCATAGCCTTTCGAATAGAACTTCATAGAATCAGTTTACAGATTTTACACAGCACCTCGCCTCAATCTTAAACTATTCTCCCTGATCTATCTTTCCCTCCCTGAATTCCCGAGTTTAAATCCCATAAACTCTACCAAGAATCTAGTCAAGTGTCTTCTTGTTGACAGCCCTCAACATGGAAGAACACCACCAGTAGTAACTGGATTTTCTCAACGTAGTTTGGTTACAGAAATGATTTACAGAGTTGATTTACAAAAATTAAAACCAAAACAATTTTACAAAGTTCTTGAATTTTCTTCTTCTCAAAGCAGTCTTTCTCTCTTCATTCTTTTTCAATCCTTATTGATCACAAATGTAGATTGTTCATGGCTGAAAAAGATGGTCAAAAGTCATATCAGTGTGAGAAAGTTATCGGCATTGATGTATACAAGTTATAGCAGTGGTATATTGTGTATGTTGTTGTTCTGAATTGTTATGAGTATCATATGAGAAGAAGAGAGTGAAAGCAATTTATATAGTTTCAGGAAAAACAACACATGAATCGATTTAATCAATCAATTCATTAAAGTTATAAAGCAAGCTAATCGATTTACTAAATCGATTTCGCGAATCTTGTTTTTCTTGAATCTTGAAACTGCATAAGATAATCGATTTAACTAATCGATTATTTTAAATGAGTTCTTCAGACTTGGATGAATGTTCATATTTGAATCGATGTGCCTAATCGATTTGAAAAGGTTTGTTCCAACAACGAGATCAAAACCATCGATTGGCTCATTCGATTCAAACCTTCACATAGTCCTTTAGTCATCTCTGTTTCTAAAACTTTGGTACCAATCGCTTTAGTCAATCGATTTCAGTGGTTACAAGAGCACAGTGATTTTCACAAATCAATTTGCCTAACCGATTTGACTTGTTACAGAGAGTTGGCTTAAATCAAGGTAATTGATGTGTCTAATCGATTATGGACTTAAGTCTGAAGACCATTTCATCAGTTGGTTCATTCAATCGATTTACCAAGTCGATTTGTGAAACATTGACTTGGTTCTATAACTCTCACAATCGATTGTGTTAATCGACTTTAACAATCCAAATGTCCTTGTGATTGGAACAATCGATTATTTGTCAGTGGCATACTGATTGGCCATTCTAGTTTTTTTTTTATTATTTGTCAATTTTTAATGGGTTGCGTCTAGAGGATGATATTTTAGTGGAGGGACCATCTAAGAAATTTTCACAACAAAGTAAAAACTGAATATTTGATATCTTTGTCATAAAGTCAATGTATCAAATCTCAAACTATTATTTCTTTAGATCTCTTTTAGTGTCATTGTAAAATATTTTCACTTACACATCTAATAAAATTTTACCATATATATATATATATATATTTGTGTAGTCGATTACAAAATAATATTATGACATATAAATTGTGAAAAATCGGATTTTTTTTTTCAATTAAGCTAAAAATATATGAAAATCTAATTGTAGCAAATATTAACTTTTAAGCTTTTGATACATAAGTGTTAATCATGTCACATTCCATAATTGACAATCATCAACGAATTTCTAATTTAGGGTTTGGAAATGTACTCAAGATGACGTTTTTTAATGATTATAAATGGAGAACAACATAGCTTTTCAAATCAAACTTAATTATACAAAGAGAAATACAATATTTATAAGATATACAAGAAAAATGTCATAGAGTGAGATGAAAAACGTTGTTATGATTATGGCCATAATTATGGCAATGAATATGTTTATTTTTGCTCTTGCCAATGAAACTGCTTCACAAAAAGTACCTCCACATGAAAATGTAGATAGTAGAATTGGTGTATTGCTTTGTCTTGGCAAGTGTCGTTTGAAATGTGCAAGTAACGTAGGAAATCCTATACCATTTGTAGGTTGTCTTACTACTTGTAGATTAAATTGTCATAAGAACTCATCACAAAATGCACATGATTGTACTACAAATTGTGCTTAATCGAAGCCCAATAATATTGGTATTGGTATGTTTATTCTTTCTCACTTTTATATTATATATTGATATGATTATCAATCTAATACTATAAATTAATACAGTTGGCTTAAATATTAATGTTTCTTACATATTGATATTTTATTTTTTCAGATCCACATAACATTAATGGAATCGTGAATTCATGTTTGGAAACTTGCAAGGACAAATAATGTATATTTCTACGTGCATGTAACACTATAAAAATCCCAAATCGGTTGACCTAATTAACTGTATTAATACTTTTATGGCAATAAATAAACTTTTTCTCTCTTTCTTTTTATATGTATATGTGTGGGGGATGAGATCAAATGACACTAAGGTGTCAAATTAAACTTTGACGATATATCTTGTCCATTTAATTAGTTTTGATCTCAAAGATTACGTTAATCCACTAAAAACTCATGTGACTCCCTCTCCCTCTTAAACTCTTTCTCAAGTCTGAGCATTAGATCGACATCTGTGGCGACTATCTTTGAGCACTCTTATTCTCAATCTTGAGCCAATTTTTGTGGTGATAATGTCAAATAAGAGATGAACAACAAAATATTGAAACCTTTCATGATGTCTTTGTGCTTTGATAGTAATCTTATATCATCCTCAATCTCTCCACAACAATGACTATGTTTTGATCACTTTTCATTTAAACAAATTTGTAATTGTCTGAAATTTACATGCTAGATATTTTGTGATTTGTATTGAAACTTGATTTAATCTTAACTTTATGGAAATAATCGATTTCTTCTTGTTCAACAAAATTTTAAAATGAAAACCAAACCAAATGCAGCTCACTTGATTGAATCTTAGCTCAATTATCAGCACCTTTGAAATTATATCTACTCTTTTATATCTATTTATTGCTTTTCCATTTTAGCAACATTAGTGTAAGCTTTTAACATTTACAACACTAATGCAAAGGTTGACAATTGTTTGTCCTTCTCATTCATCTCATCAAGAAGATATGGTACGCACTTAATTTATTTAGGAAGCTTATGGTTTCAATTAATAACTGACACTAAACATACGTTTCATTAAGGTTGTCTTTCCATTTTGAAAGTTTTATTTTGGCCAAATCATGTTTACTCTGGGAGTTATTTAACAAATGAAACAAAAAGGATGACACACAAAAAAGACCTTAAGCTTCAATAAAAAATAATCAACACTACATGGTGTTATATTCTTAATAATGAAAAAGTAAAAGAAGCAGAAGAGGAAACATGAGACCTAGTGAAAAAATTCAAGTAAAAAAAGGCATGATAAAATGTTTATTAAATAGAGACATAGAGGCAAACAACAATTAGGATTTTCCAGAGTGGACCAAGTCGCGCATGTGGCATCCTAAACTCCAAAATAATTTATATAATAATTTTACTATATTATTTTTAAAATAATTCACAATGGATAAATAAAACTTTTAACAATTTAATAAAAAAATTTGCAACTAAAATAGGATGTCACATTTCTCAAAGTACATATCGGACACTTTAAACTAAATTTTTCAAATAAAATAGTGATATATCAATATACTAGATTTAACTATAATTTCTAGATATATCAATCTAAATGAGTCAACTTAGATTAATTTCTTACTCAATCATTTTAAAAATATAGATACACGATAATACAAGTGATAAAAGAGCACGTCTAATATCATTTTTCAGTAGATAATTATATATATTAATATTAAAATACTTTTAAAACTATGAATACTAAACTTAATTTATAGGTTGTATTTGAAGGATGGTCTTCATTATGGATTTATTTAAAAAATTATTATTTTTGATTTGATGCATCATACCCACACATATGAGAGTGATTTATTTTTTGGCTGGACATTTGTGTTAGTGATGAATGTTTAACAATTAGTATTTCTTTAAAATAATGTAGTAATTAGAAAGATGTAAAATTTAACATATTATTAATTAACATTATAATTTTGACAAAGAGAAATGTTATTTAAACACACCTTTAAACACATATTGTATATGTATACAAACATAAATACGTATACATATTTAGGGACATTTTAGTCATTTTAATCATTTTTATTCCATTCCTGAAAACCCTTTCTTTCTCTTTTCCTCTTCTCTCTCTTCTCCAGCTTCTCTGTTTCTCCATCTTCTTCTCCACCATTCCATCTTCTTATCTTCTCCATATAGTTTTCTTCATTTCTCTATCTTCGTCATTGTAGATTGCATTTGATTTTTTTGTCGTTCACTCGTTTGTTGCATTCGATTCTTTTGTGGATCTTCTTTTATCATTTTCTTCGTTTGCTCCATATTCGATCTGTGCACTCGATTTCGATTTCGCTTGTTGGGATTTTCATTGTAAGTTTACTTTTCCATATCATTAGGGTTTTTAGTTATTGATTTAAGGTTTCTATTTTTGTTTCTCCATTTAGGATTTTTTATTTTTAGGGTTTCTATTTTTGACTTATTCGTTTCTATTTTTAGTTATTGATTTAGGGTTTCTATTTTAGCTTCTTCGTTTAGGATTGTTGGGGGATACGACCTCTGATTTACGAAAGAATTATGCAGAATAATACTTATTCTAACAATATGCGCAGCAGTTTAATAAATTTGAAATTTACTAAACACAAGATTAAACAAGGTCCCTAATAAACAATTCTAATGAATGTCAAACTGTATGGATCATGGTATATATGGAGAAATGCACCAGAAAACAATTACTATCCAAGATGTTGATTTTCATGCAATTATGTCTGCACTTAACATAGAATCTTTCTCATGCATTCAATCAATATCAGAAACGTAATAATTGCAGAAATTTAAACGAGATAAGGGAAAGAAAAGTGTACGCTAATTTTTATAGTGGTTCAGCCGTCTCATGACGACCTACATCCAGTCGTAAGATCCAACTAGATCTTAGCCTTTCCTATAGAACCTCTTAGAATCAGTTTACAGATTTTACACAGCGCCTCGCACCAATCTTAAACTATTCTACCTGTTCTATCTTTCCCTCCCTGAATTCCCGAGTTTAATTCTTATAAACTCTACCAAGAATCCAGTCAAGCGTTGATGACTCTTCATCATATGCATAATTTCTATTGATTTTAGTCTTATTTATCTTTAATCATTAGTTAATTTAATGAGTTATTTGATATATTTTGTTGATTTTAGTTATTTGATTTAATAAAATGTTTTTGTTATTATTTGCTTAATTAAGTAGAGATTTTTCGTAGTTTTGCGTTGTTACTTTGTTTTAGTGCAGTGCTGAATTTTGGTGAGAAATCAACATGACCTATATGGAGTATTTCAGCCATATCTGGAGTTCTAGATGTCCAATTCGAGTCAATCCAAGTGCTAATGAAAGCTAAGATCCATATCTACAACTTTCATGAAGACACCAGGACCAAATTCAGACTCGAAAGATGAGAAAAATGCAAAATACGTCAGACAGCAGATGTTGTGCGCCTGGAGCGCGCCCTGCGCGCCTGGGGCGCGTAACGCGCATCAGCAATCATAAAAACGCTATTTTTTACTGTTTTAGGGATCTTTTTGACTCTTGGGAACTTGGGAGACTTGTGCCCTAGCATAGAAACTCAAAGACGGCCTTTCTAACGCCATTGAAGCAGTTTTATCAAGAATCATCCATGAATCATTCTTGTAATTCTTCTTTAATCCTTATCTTTTGTATCTCTGTTATGAGTAACTAAACCCTATTTGTTAGGGATGAGTGTAACCAGATGAAACCCTTATTTTTCTGATTTGATTTCTAGTTATATGAATGAGTTTATTGAATTGTTTTTCTCATCTCTGTGCTTAATGCTTTTTATTGCTTGATCAACATTAAAATGTTCTACGATTTGTATTTTGAAACGGAAGTGGACTTTACGAATGCTTGAGATGAGAAATTCATGAATTTGTAGTCTAGGGATAGATGCAGGTCATGAAACCAATTAAATTAGTTGCAAAGCAATAATTTACAAGAGAATTTCTATACGGTAATGCTTAATTCTAATCTTAAATCCACTAAGGAATTAGGGGTTACTTTGGAATTAAAGGTTCTGTCACTAAGACATTAGGGCAAGAATAATAAAGAGAATTCGGTAATAATTCATTAAAGGAATTCAGTAACTAGGATCAAATTAGACACCAAGGTTGGATTCGAAGTGAAACTCATCCCTGACATTTTTCTCATTATAAAAGATCAATTTTATTACTGTTGTTAATTTCAGATATTATCTCAATCAACTTGGGAACCTTTTGTTCAATTTTAGTAATTAAATATAATTCAATAGTAAAACGCAATCCTTGAGTTCGACACTCGGTACTACCGTTTTATTATTACTTGCAACGATTCAGTACACTTGCTGAAACGCTATCAAGTTTTTGGCGCCGCTGCCGGGGATTGCCATATCACTATTGAATTTAATTTATTTACTTAATTGAAACTTTTTGCTCTGCAATAAATTTTTTTTTTTAATTTTTATTTTTTTTTTTGAAAAAAAAAATTCTTTTATTTTCTATTTTTATTTGTTGAACTTGCTAATGTCATGTCTAGTTGTTTTTCTCTTCTTTGTTTGAGATAACTATGCGCTGTAGAGCATGGAAGATTATGATGATGATATTCTACTACAATTATATGAAGAGTGTGATACTTGTCTTATATCGGGTATATGTCGCATGATTGAGGGGCAAATCTTGAGCCATTCATTTTTAAGATATCACCCTCAAATCCCTCCGTGGAAGCCTCTTAGATGTGACTTTTGCGGAAAAGCACATAAGAATGGACGTTGTTTAGATGACCTTGATGAACTAATAGAATATGAAGACTTTTTTCTCAAAGTTACAGAAAACATCGAGTGTTACATTCAAAAGATAAATTGGGAACAAATTCTACCTCCTAAAATTCTATCCAAAGAATCGGATGATAAAGACTTTCACGTTACGAATGTTTTGGTTGAATTCATGAAAAATAACATGGTTTCAATTGACAAATTTGAAAATCAATGTGAGAGGGTATTTGAGCAAGTGGCTAAGTTTGAGAAGATGGAGGAGAAGTTGAAGATTGAAGATAATTTCATTGTTGTGGTAGAAGAAGATAAGCAAGAGGAAAATATGAACAAGGAAAAGAAAAAAGAAGAGATTGATAAAGTTCGAGATTCAATCTATGCCTTGTTCATCAATGTCCAATTGAGAAGGACATGGAAACAACATCTTTTATTTCTTAAGTTCATGGAATTTCTACCAAACAAAAAGAAAAAGAAGGATGATGTGTTCTTCCTGTCATATATGCCACCTTGACAATAGTTGAGGCGTCAAGCTAATGACTTTAAAGAAGCGCTTTGTGGGAGGCAACCCACAGGTAGAGGTAACTTTTATTTTTTGCAATCTTATTTTTGTTATTTGAA
The DNA here is from genome assembly GCA_037974875.1 of Cicer bijugum. NCBI lineage: Eukaryota > Viridiplantae > Streptophyta > Magnoliopsida > Fabales > Fabaceae > Cicer > Cicer bijugum. Next base: position 4,631,918 of record JBBPBT010001178.1, on the reverse strand, counting down.
TTTGTTTCTTTCTAATTGTGTGTAAACGTGCACTATGATGAAGAAATATTAACAACTTGCATTTGGTCTTAAGTCTTATGTTTGATATTTTGAAATTTAAACTATATTTCTTTGCTCATATCATTGCTCAATTTGATAAGTTTCACTAACTCATGCATTGTTGATTATTGCTTGGTTGTTGAAGTCTAACTCGTATTTTTAAAAAAAAAAACACTAAATAAATTTTGTAGTGGCATGTTTGGCATCATTTAGATAGTTCATACTCTCTCTTATTATCCTAGCTGTGAGCTTTTGAGCCTAAACACTTAAATTCTTTGCTCTGTGATTATCCAGACATGTATTATCCCTTCAGAACTTGCACTAATTCTGACTTGCATCACTTGTAATTTATGCATACATTGAGGCAATTTTATTTGGTCGTTTGAGCCTTTCTAACTACCCTATATAAATGTTATCCTTTGCTAGCCCCTTTGAGCCTTGCCCCTTTATTTCGGTTACTAGCCACATCACAAAACACAAACACGAAAAAGAAAAAAAAAGACCTTGCTTCAATTACATCACCCTACTTGGAGTTAGGTAGAAAAGTTTTGTTATGTATTGATCAAATTCTAAGTTTGGGGTTGCTCATGGGATAGCAACTTTTTAAGTTTGGGGTGGTGATTCTCACAAAAAAAAAGTAAATAAAGAAAAAAAAAAGAAAAAGAAGAAAAGAAGAAAAGAAGAAAAGAAGAAAAAAAAACGATAAATGATATCTTCTTGGTTCTTTTGTCAATGTTTGAGAATCTCTAGAATGAAAAGGTGAAGAAAAGAAATGGTAGAATAATTGGGAAATATATGCCTAACTCCAAGTAATAAAGCCTACTATCCCAAAATGTCCTACCCTTACCTAAGCCCCATTACAACCCGAAAGTCCTCCAAAAATGTATGTGTTTGCTGCATTGTGATTGCTAACTAGAATTTTTTCAAGCCTATGGTAGCGTGATACATGCTCTAGGATTTGAGTGATAAATTCATAACCCTTCTAAACACTTGAGAGAAATTTTGGTGAGATTGTGTGAAGAGAGAGTTGAATTTGATAAATGAATGCCAAGATGTACAAACCTCGTTATTTTTGTAAGCAACCATAGAGTATGATGGATGTTTTGTAGTAGCTGAAACTTTGAGAATTGAGTCTGATTTGAATTGAGAAATTGAGTTTAAGTTTGCTTTTAACTGCACCAAATATGAAATTAATTGTTGCTTGGGGACAAGCAATAGATTAAGTTTGGGGTTGTGATGACTCTTCATCATATGCATAATTTCTATTGATTTTAGTCTTATTTATCTTTAATCATTAGTTAATTTAATGAGTTATTTGATATATTTTGTTGATTTTAGTTATTTGATTTAATAAAATGTTTTTGTTATTATTTGCTTAATTAAGTAGAGATTTTTCGTAGTTTTGCGTTGTTACTTTGTTTTAGTGCAGTGCTGAATTTTGGTGAGAAATCAACATGACCTATATGGAGTATTTCAGCCATATCTGGAGTTCTAGATGTCCAATTGGAGTCAATCCAAGTGCTAATGAAATCTAAGATCCATATCTACAACTTTCATGAAGACACCAGGACCAAATTCAGACTCGAAAGATGAGAAAAATGCAAAATACGTCAGACAGCAGATGCTGTGCGCCTGGAGCGCGCCCTGCGCGCCTGGGGCGCGTAACGCGCATCAGCAATCATAAAAACGCTATTTTTTTTACTGTTTTAGGGATCTTTTTGACTCTTGGGAACTTGGGAGACTTGTGCCCTAGCGTAGAAACTCAAAGATGGCCGTTTCTAACGCCATTGAAGCAGTTTTATCAAGAATCATCCATGAATCATTCTTGTAATTCTTCTTTAATCCTTATCTTTTGTATCTCTGTTATGAGTAACTAAACCCTATTTGTTAGGGATGAGTGTAACCAGATGAAACCCTTATTTTTCTGATTTGATTTCTAGTTATATGAATGAGTTTATTGAATTGTTTTTCTCATCTCTGTGCTTAATGCTTTTTATTGCTTGATCAACATTAAAATGTTCTACGATTTGTATTTTGAAACGGAAGTGGACTTTACGAATGCTTGAGATGAGAAATTCATGAATTTGTAGTCTAGGGATAGATGCAGGTCATGAAACCAATTAAATTAGTTGCAAAGCAATAATTTACAAGAGAATTTCTATACGGTAATGCTTAATTATAATCTTAAATCCACTAAGGAATTAGGGGTTACTTTGGAATTAAAGGTTCTGTCACTAAGACATTAGGGCAAGAATAATAAAGAGAATTCGGTAATAATTCATTAAAGGAATTCAGTAACTAGGATCAAATTAGACACCAAGGTTGGATTCGAAGTGAAACTCATCCCTGACATTTTTCTCATTATAAACGATCAATTTTATTACTGTTGTTAATTTCAGATATTATCTCAATCAACTTGGGAACCTTTTGTTCAATTTTAGTAATTAAATATAATTCAATAGTAAAACGCAATCCTTGATTGTTTATGGCTGAAAAAGATGTTCAAAGTAATATCAAATGAGAAAGAGTTAGTGGTAAATTGTGTTTTGCGAAAGTTATGAAATAGTTATGTCACATGTGTTGTGAAAGTTATGTATGAAAGCAGTTTATATAGTTTCTGGAAAAACAACATATGAATCGATTTGTCCAATCGCTTTCGCGAATCATGTTTTTCTTGAATCTTAAAACTGCATAAACTATTCAATTTAACTAATCGATTATTTTAACTGAGTTCAGACTTGGATGAATGTACATAATTGAATCAATGTTCATAATCGACTTGGCATGTTTTGTTCAAACAACGAGATCAAAACAATTGATGTACTTAATTGATTCAACCATTTTAGTCATCTCTATTTCTAAAACTTTTTGTACCAATCGCTTTAGTAAATCGATATCACTGGTTCCAGGGACACAGTGATTTTCATTCAATCGATTTACCACGCTGGTTGATGCCAAACTTAATTCAACAGAAGTAAATTAGTAGATTGTGCTAATCGACTGTGTATGTTCCATACCAAGGTTATTTTCAAACTTATTTTAGTAAATCGATTTGCCTAATCGCTTTATTAAAAATTGGTTTGGCTCTGGGACATTCACACTCGATTGTGTCAATCGATGTAGACAAACAAAAATAAAGATTTGATTTGATTAATCGATTTTCCAAATCGATTAGCTTGCAAGGCATGCCACTGACTTGCACATTTTAATTTCAGTAAATGTACCAATCGATTTGTCTAATCGATGTAAACAATCAGTTCAGTCCTGGTGATTTAAACTATCGATTTGCCTAATCGATTTGTGGCAAACTGGCTCTCTGACTTGCACAATTTATTTTCTAATAAGTGTACCAATCGATTTGCCTGATCGATTGATAGCCTGTTTAATTTTCCATAGGATGTGCAAATCGATTTTGCCCATCGATTGATTAATCCCAGACTGAATTGGTAACTCCAAACGGCATAACAAGATATTCATAATGTCCGTAACGGGTTCTGAAAGCATCGGTAACCCGACTTCAAGTCAATCTTCAAAAATATCGCAGCCCCTCTCAATTTATCCATCAAATTTTAGAATTTTATTTAATGATAGAAAATGAAAAAGAAGAAATGTAACAAATGATTTATGGTCTAGATGTTGATCTTGGGAAGTCAAGCATTAGGATTTAAAATGAGTATCTCAATTACTAGATGGATGATGAAAGGTATGTGGGTCTTTGAGATATTTTACTGCAAAGTTATGAGGATGAGGTTTATAGATAATATTCCTTAGGAGATGCTTATTAGGAACGAATAAGGATCCAGCACGTGTACCAAATTTTGGAAAATGTGCCAAGAAAACTTGTTTGAACAACACATGGAGATGTAGCTTATGACAACAAAGGACACCTAAAAGGAATTATCTCACCCGTAATTTAGATATTGTTATTATAAGGGCATGCCAACGATACAAAGGCACTAATTGAGTGCATGTCATGGGGGTTGTTATTGCGTTTGCCAATCAACAAAGTTTAATGTTTAGTTGATAGGGAAGAATTGAGCATGAAATTGAAAAGTTTGGTGGGAATTAGTAATGCTTGATTTATTGAAATCACTATAATGAAGATGCATCATGGTTCGAGGAAGGAATTTAAGGTTTGTATAAATAGAAAAGTGATGGAGTGAATACAATGCGTTTGACCTGTCATAATGAAAGGATAATCATCAAGCTGCAAATAAAGGACGCAGAGAAATTGAGAAGTATGAAAATGAATGTTGGTCGTAGATGTAGGAGAATTATTTTCGAGTTTGTGCATAATTGTGAAGTATGTAAAAAATAAAAAATTGACTAGTGAAGCGTGAATTTAAGGTGGTAGGCATGAGACAAATGTAGGTTTTAATTAGTGAATGAAATTCAAGTTGGATTTTTGTTGGAGACGTGACTCTTGAATTGAAGTACTAAGCGGGAAGGAAGTTTGGGTATTATGAGTAGTATAGTTTTGGCATGTTATCAAAAAAATTTGAGGAAGCTCAGATCACCAAGCAAATGTGGGGATGGAATTATTAGAGTTATAATTAGAACAACATACAAATAAGAACAATATGATTTGGCGTAGTTGTGCGACTAAAGAGAAATCGAGGATTTGGGGACCATAGAGAAATTAAGGAGTTCTTGGTGGTAATGATTGTTTTGTGTTCAGTATGTTGTTGTCATACTTAGTGTTTCAGTTTGATACTTAATTGGTGTTTCGTACCAAGTGGATGTATATAAGGCTATGTGACATAGCTATGGGCGATTGTACTTCGTCGATAGGATCAAAATTATAGGAAAATAAGGGAAACCCAATTGACGTTGAGAAGATTGTGTGATCGCTTGTGCATTAGAATAACCTTAAACGCAAGTCGCAAAGAGCGCTATTACAGTTCGGTTAAGATAGTCTAAGCCACCATCATGGTTGTTGGCTACTTATTGACAAATTGAGGATCTGATCATCCTTAATCTCTTGTTGATAGTAAACAAAATCATGTTGAATGGAACTGGCGAGTCCTTCTGGTTATGGTAATGTATAGAGTTATTAAGCACCCTATGAAAAGGGGTAGGCAACACTTTCTTCGAGTAGGCCAGGTGAAACAAGTTATGACTTGTATGTTGAATTTGAGTACAAACCTAGTGTGGATTGTTACTCGTACTTTAAGTTTCGAGGATGAAACTTCATTTTGGAGTGTAGTAATGTAAGACCCTTAATTTTAAATTCTAATTTATGTATATTTGGGGAATTTTGTGTTGAATTTATGAGGTTTTTAGCCAATTTTATGGCATTTTGTGAGTTAAATGCCAAAAATATCTTTTTGAAGATCTGACTAAAATTATTTGTCGATGAATATTTTAATTTAATTAGGTGAATCTTTTGTCGAAGAATTTTTTTTCTTAAGATGCAACATTTTTCAGAAAATTTCATTTGCAGATTGAATTCTAACAAAAGTAGATATTTTTCTGAAAAAGTGGTTTGTGATGTGATGTGAAGTGACAAGCGTAATAATGTTTTTTTATAAAGATATCTAAATATTTATTTTGGAATTGATTTTATTATAATATATATATATATATGAGAGAGAAAGCAAGGCAAGATCAGAAAAAGCATAAACCTGTCGAGGATAACTTCTTCTTCGTCTTCTTCTTTATTCGGTTTGCAAAGAAAAACCAAAACCATAAAATATAAATCCTCATTTACCTACTAGATCTAAGCTGAAATTTTACAAAAGTGGACAAACATATCGCAAATCACCATGTTCTCATAGATCCTTTCAACTCAACCCAAGACACATAAACGCAATGGTCGGGGTACTCATGTATTGCTCTATAGCTCTCGACCTTTGAGAATAATCTAGGAATTTCCCACTAGAGATACCCCCAAGTTCTATCAATCATACCTTAAAGTTTGACCGTATCCCTCAATGGTCAAGCTCATTTAAATGTACTTCCTTGAAATCGTTGGGCTTGTCAGACCCTTCGAATATGATGATCAAATAATCTCCACTTTCAAAATCCCCAACATCTAACTCATACTAATTCCATGATCAAAACTCGATAACTCAATATAAATTCACAAAATATACCAAAATTTATGTGTTTGTATATATATTTTATTCCACAATTTTCATCAGAATTTACATCAATATATACATACCAATCAATCTTAATCAAGTCTCAACATTTCGTAGACACCAATCTTAATGAAAAATCAAGTTCTATCAATTATAACATAAGAAAATCAAACAAGTAGTGCATTCAAGTAAAGTCATAATTTCATTAAAGGTAACAAGAACACTCAAATGCACATCATCCATACAATAACCATTAGCATTGGAATTCACAAAAATCAGATATCATGCAATATTGACATAAATTAATACCCAAAAATTCCATAGATATCTAAATAATTTAATCCTTATTGTTACCAGTCATATATTTCTAATTAATTGCTAGTCAATAGGGCTCTACCGTACGTGATAAACCCCAAGTATATCTCAGAATTACAACATTCCAAATCATTTCCCCTTATTAGTTATACTCATTAAATCAAACATTCTCTCACCACTTTACCTCAATTGGAACTTTCACCAAACATAATAATCTCTACGACAACAACGAATCCAAACAACTTGGCATGCTCACTTCTCCTTCTTTGTTATAGTGGCGAGTAATAACCGAAAAAGGCTAAATAAATATGCAAATATAAACCCATGTAGATCAATTATTATTATTTTAATCTTCTAAGAGATGGTAAGTTCCATTGTAATTAACTCACACAGCTGTAAACTCGAGAAAAAACGTACAACCTAACAATATCGTTATTTTCAAGTTGAGCCCGAACTTAAGGGCGATCAATTATTAACTATTTGTAATGTATACTTTAATCCATATTTTATGATATACATATATATGTAAATTGAATTATATGATTAAAATCGATAATTGTTATATCATTTTTGTTTAAGGAAAAAATATAGCCTAAAGGGAGTTAGAACTTTAAAATAGAATTTAATATTTTCAAATTTAAAAATACAGTACTCACATAATAATTAAATACAATATTATAAATTAAACATAACTCATAAAGAATACTGTATTATGATCAAAATAAAATTAATATTTATCAAATAAATAAAACCTTTGGTTATGTATCTGAAGCACAGTTTATTTAAAAATATAAAACTAACATTTAAATTTAATGGAAAATATATTTATTTTTAATTTTTAACGTAATTTGGTTTTTAATAAATCGTATACAATCATGTCTATTTATTGAGAGAAGAGATATAAATGTATAAAACAATTGTTTAATTAAATAAATTGAATTTATTTTATTTACTGGACTAAAACTATTGAGATAAAGCAAAGTTTGTCAAATCGAAAATAAATATTAAACACAAAAATTTAACAAACATAATTTGTAATTAGTTATATATATAAACAAAATTTTACTAAATTTAATGATATAAAATTGATAATTGAAATTCAAAGTCCTTGGCCCTAAAATCCAAAGGAAAAAAGATGAACTCTAAGGCTCTGCCAGCCATTGAGGAAACGGAGAAAATTCAATGGGAAAATCATCGTGAAGAATCAAATGATAAAGACTTGTACTTTATACGAAATTACACACATATTTCTCTAACAATAATTTGACAATAAATTTAGATTTGTTGTATTCTGAATTTACGGCCTATCTTTTTCAGAAATTTCTTAAACTTTTTGACAAGTAACCCAAGTTCAGGCTCCTCATAATCCTCAGTGCTTGATTCATCTGAGCTGCTCTCATGTTCAGATTTAGAATTATGTGTTTGGGCTTTCAACGACAATCCTTTTCGTTTTCTGTCAATTTGCTCAACTTCATTGAGTCTATGAATTCCATTTCATGCTCCCTCAGCTTTCCAAACAATGTAGCTATTGTCATACTTCCTAGATCCTTTGATTCTGCAATGGCAGTGATTTTTGGTTGCCATTCTCTAGTCAAGCACCTCATCACCGTGCTAATTTGCTGATCATTATCAATCTCCTTTCCTAAGGCATTTAGGTTGTTGACTATGTGCGTAAACCGGGTCTGCATGTCATTTACTGATTCTTCTTTCTTCATGCTAAACAGTTCGTACTCGTGCATGAGAGTATTTATCCGTGCTCTCTTTATGTCTGTGGTTCCTTCATGCGTCTGCTGAAGTGTGTCCCACGTTTGTTTTGCTGTCTTACAATTTGAGACTCTGAACAATTCATCATGACTCAAGGCTGCAGTTATAATGTTCTTGGCTTTGGTGTTGTACCCAACATTCTTTTTGTCATCCTCAGACCAGTCACTTTTAGGTTTTAGGATTGTTGTTTCACCAGTACCAGCTATGGTTGGCACAAAAGGTCCATTTTCTACAGCATCTAAAATGTCAATACCACTAGCTTCAAGAAAAATAAGCATGCGTTGTTTCCAATACATGTATGTGGCCCCGTTAAAGGCAGGGGGCCTTGCTAATGATGCACCCTCTCCTAGGAAATCAGAGGTCATGATCCCTTTTTTTTTTTGAGAAAAACAGCTCTAGTAAAAAGGCAGGCTCTTGATGCCAATTGATGTTGAGTATGACCTCAGTTTTATAGTAAAAATGCAAATTAATGTCTATTCTAACAATATGCGCAACAGTTTAATAAATTCGAAATTTACTCAACACAAGATTAAACAAGGTCCCTAATAGTCAATCCTAATGAACATTAAACAATATCAATTAATGTTTATATGGAGAAATGCATCAGATACAATTATTATTCAAGATGTTGATTTGCATGCAATCATGCTAATACAATTAATAATGCAAAACCACTTAATACAAAATGTTAATTATGCATTCAATCAAAATCAAAAACATAATAATTGCACAAATTTAAACGAGATAAGGGAAAGAAAAGTGTACGCAGATTTTTATACTGGTTCAGACGCCTCATGACGGCCTACATCCAGTCCTAAGATCGAACTTGATCTTAGCCTTTCCAATAGAACTTCTTAGAATCAGTTTACAAATTTTTCACAGCGCCTCGCCTCAATCTTAAACTATTCTCCCTGATCTATCTTTCCCTCCCTGAATTCCCGAGTTTAAATCCCATAAACTCTACCAAGAATCCAATCAAGTGTCTTCTTGTTGACAGCCCTCAACCTGGAAGAACACCACCAGTAGTAACTGGATTTTCTCAACATAGTTTGGTTACAGAAATGATTTACAGAAATTAGAACCAGAACAATTTTACAAAGTTCTTGAATTTTCTTCTTCTCAAAGCAGTCTTTCTCTCTTCAGTCTTTTTCAATCCTTATTGATCACAAATGTAGATTGTTCATCGATGAAAAAGATGTTCAAAAGTCAAATCAGTGTGAGAAAGTTATTGGCATTGATGTATACAAGTTATAGCATTGGTATATTGTGTATGTTGTTGTTCTGAATTGTTATGAGTATCATATGAGAAGAAGAGAGTGAAAACAGTTTATATAGTTTCAGGAAAAACAACACATGAATCGATTTAATCAATCAATTCATTAAAGTTATAAAGCAAGCTAATCGATTTACTAAATCGATTTCACGAATCTTGTTTTTCTTGAATCTTGAAACTGCATAAGATAATCGATTTAACTAATCGATTATTTTAAATGAGTTCTTCAGACTTGGATGAATGTTCATATTTGAATCGATGTGCCTAATAGATTTGAAAAGGTTTGTTCCAACAACGAGATCAAAACCATCGATTGGCTCATTCGATTCAAACCTTCACATAGTCCTTTAGTCATCTCTGTTTTTAAAACTTTTGTACCAATCACTTTAGTCAATCGATTTCAGTGGTTACAAGAGCACAGTGATTTTCACAAATCAATTTGCCTAACCGATTTGACTTGTTACAGAGAGTTGGCTTAAATCAAGGTAATCGATGTGTCTAATCGATTATGGACTTAAGTCTGAAGACCATTTCATCAGTTGGTTCATTCAATCGATTTACCAAGTCGATTTGTGAAACATTGACTTGGTTATGTAACTCTCACAATCGATTGTGTTAATCGACTTTAACAATCCAAATGTCCTTGTGATTGGAACAATCGATTTGCCACATCGATTAGGCCACAAATCAGTATGCCACTGACTTGAACAATTATTTTCAACAAAATGGCCAATCGATGTGTCTAATCGATTTTAGACAATCAGTTTAGACCTGTGATACGAACAATCGATTTGCCAAATCGATTAGGCCACAAAACAGTATGCCACTGACTTGCAACCTTAATTTCCATTAAATGTGCACATCGATTTGTCTAATCGACTACTCGTTTACTAAATTCACAATTACATACAACCCTATTACAAAATCGATTTTACTAATCGATTTGCTTAATGAATCTTCAAACTTTTGTTGATTTCTTGAGCTCCAAGCTATTGACTCAAGTTTGTAGGGTTGAGTTGTTGTTCCTGAAATTTTTCTCAGTTCACAATGTCAGATTTATTTCATGATGTATGTTTGTCAATAATATCAAAAATAGACTTATGTCTAACAGAAAGATGTAAAATTTAACATATTATTAATTAACATTATACTTTTGACAAATTAATTGATTCCTTATATAGACCATTAATGATTAATATAATATTAACCTTATACTTACTAATATAATTTAATGCGTAGATATTTTTTTTTTACATAATACTTTATTTTTTCTATTTACATAAAATATTTAATGAGTGAAATATGATATAACTCATTAAATTATCAAACTTTTAAATATCTTTTTAACAATTTAATATCCTACTAAGTCATTAAAATATAATAAAATTTTAACATAACAATTCAATGAGTAAAACGTAATATATGAATTAATTGGCATTACATTTTCGAAAATATTCTACATATTCTTAAATGTGTGTTTATAAATCCATATATAATAATTACTCAAGTATACGCAATTGAAAATAATACTCTCTACAAACTAAATCAATAAGTTTTATTATTTTTGAAATTTTAAATCTAATTCACCTTAGTAATAATAAATTATAGTCTATATATCTTGCGCAACCAGTGGGACACATTCTAGTTTTTTTTTTTTATTATTTGTCAATTTTTAATGGGTTGTGTCTAGAGGATGATATTTTAGTGGAGGGACCCTCTAAGAAATTTTCACAACAAAGTAAAAACTGAATATTTGATATCTTTGTAAAAAATTCAATGTATCAAATCTCAAACTATTATTTCTTTAGATCTCTTTTAGTGTCATTGTAAAATATTTTCACTTACACATCTAATAAAATTTTACCATATATAAATATATATATATATATAATAAATATTTGTGTAGTCGATTACAAAATAATATTATGACATATAAATGGTGAAAAATCGGATTTTTTTTTTCAATTAAGCTAAAAATATATGAAAATCTAATTGTAGCAAATATTAACTTTTAAGCTTTTGATACATAAGTGTTAATCATGTCACATTCCATAATTGGCAATCATCAACGAATTTCTAATTTAGGGTTTGGAAATGTACTCAAGATGACGTTTTTCAATTATTATAAATGGAGAACAACATAGATTTTCAAATTAAACTTAATTATACAAAGAGAAATACAATATTTATAAGATATACAAGAAAAATGTCAAAGAGTGAGATGAAAAACGTTGTTATGATTATGGCCATAATTATGGCAATGAATATGTTTATTTTTGCTCTTGCCAATGAAACTGCTTCACAAAAAATACCTCCACATGAAAATGCAGATAGTGGAATTGGTGTATTGCTTTGCCTTGGCAAGTGTCGTTTGAAATGTGCAAGTAACGTAGGAAATCCTATACCATTTGTAGGTTGTCTTACTACTTGTAGATTAAATTGTCATAAGAACTCATCACAAAATGCACATGATTGTACTACAAATTGTGCTTAATCAAAGCCTAATAATATTGGTATTGGTATGTTTATTCTTTCTCACTTTTATATTATATATTGATATGATTATCAATCTAATACTATAAATTAATACAGTTGGCTTAAATATTAATGTTTCTTACATATTGATATTTTATTTTTTCAGATCCACATAACATTAATGGAATCGTGAATTCATGTTTGGAAACTTGCAAGGGCAAATAATGTATATTACTACGTGCATGTAACACTACAAAAATCAAAAATCGGTTGACCTAATTAACTCTATTAATACTTTTATGGCAATAAATAAACTTTTTCTCTCTTTCTTTTTATATATATATGTGTGGGGGATGAGTTCAAATGACACTAAGGTGTCAAATTAAACTTTGACGATATATCTTGTCCATTTAATTAGTTTTGATCTCAAAGATTACGTTAATCCACTAAAAACTCATGTGACTCCCTCTCCCTCTTAAACTTTTTCTCAAGTCTGAGCATTTGATCGACATCTGTGGCGACTATCTTCGAGCACTCTTATTCTCAATCTTGAGACAATTTTTGTGGTGATTATGTCAAATAAGAGATGAACAACAAAATATTGAAACCTTTCATGATGTCTTTGTGCTTTGATAGTAATCTTACATCATCCTCAATCTCTGCACAACAATGACTATGTTTTCATCACTTTTCATTTAAACAAATTTGTAATTGTTTGAAATTTACATGCTAGATATTTTGTGATTTGTATTGAAACTTGATTTAATCTTAACTTTATGGAAATAATCGATTTCTTCTTGTTCAACAAAATTTTAAAATGAAAACCTAACCAAATGCAGCTCACTTGATTGAATCTTAGCTCAATTATCAGCACCTTTGAAATTATATCTACTCTTTTATATCTATTTATTGCTTTTCCATTTTAGCAACATTAGTGTAAGCTTTTAATATTTACAACACTAATGCAAAGGTTGACAATTGTTTATCCTTCTCATTCATCTCATCAAGAAGATATGGTACACACTTAATTTATTTGGGAGGCTTATGGTTTCAATTAATAACTGACACTAAACATACGTTTCACCAGTACCTGCTATGGTTGGCACAAAAGGTCCATTTTCTACAGCATCTAAAATGTCAATACCACTAGCTTCAAGAAAAATAAGCATGCGTTGTTTCCAATACATGTATTCGTTAACGGCAGGGGGCCTTGCTAATGATGCACCCTCTCCTAGGAAATCAGAGGTCATGATCCTTTTTTTTTTGAGAAAAACAGCTCTAGTAAAAAGGCAGGCTCTTGATGCCAATTGATGTTGTGTATGACCTCAGTTTTATAGTAAAAATGCAAATTAATGCCTATTCTAACAATATGCGCAGCATTTTAATAAATTCGAAATTTACTCAACACAAGATTAAACAAGGTCCCTAATAGTCAATCCTAATGAACATTAAACAATATCAATTAATGTTTATATGGAGAAATGCATCAGATACAATTATTATTCAAGATGTTGATTTGCATGCAATC
>JBBPBT010001178.1:4467092-4618431 GCA_037974875.1 Cicer bijugum | reverse complement strand
AAATACAATATTTATAAGATATACAAGAAAAATGTCAAAGAGTGAGATGAAAAACGTTGTTATGATTATGGCCATAATTATGGCAATGAATATGTTTATTTTTGCTCTTGCCAATGAAACTGCTTCACAAAAAATACCTCCACATGAAAATGCAGATAGTGGAATTGGTGTATTGCTTTGCCTTGGCAAGTGTCGTTTGAAATGTGCAAGTAACGTAGGAAATCCTATACCATTTGTAGGTTGTCTTACTACTTGTAGATTAAATTGTCATAAGAACTCATCACAAAATGCACATGATTGTACTACAAATTGTGCTTAATCGAAGCCCAATAATATTGGTATTGGTATGTTTATTCTTTCTCACTTTTATATTATATATTGATATGATTATCAATCTAATACTATAAATTAATACAGTTGGCTTAAATATTAATGTTTCTTACATATTGATATTTTATTTTTTCAGATCCACATAACATTAATGGAATCGTGAATTCATGTTTGGAAACTTGCAAGGACAAATAATGTATATTTCTACGTGCATGTAACACTATAAAAATCCCAAATCGGTTGACCTAATTAACTGTATTAATACTTTTATGGCAATAAATAAACTTTTTCTCTCTTTCTTTTTATATGTATATGTGTGGGGGATGAGATCAAATGACACTAAGGTGTCAAATTAAACTTTGACGATATATCTTGTCCATTTAATTAGTTTTGATCTCAAAGATTACGTTAATCCACTAAAAACTCATGTGACTCCCTCTCCCTCTTAAACTCTTTCTCAAGTCTGAGCATTAGATCGACATCTGTGGCGACTATCTTTGAGCACTCTTATTCTCAATCTTGAGCCAATTTTTGTGGTGATAATGTCAAATAAGAGATGAACAACAAAATATTGAAACCTTTCATGATGTCTTTGTGCTTTGATAGTAATCTTATATCATCCTCAATCTCTCCACAACAATGACTATGTTTTGATCACTTTTCATTTAAACAAATTTGTAATTGTCTGAAATTTACATGCTAGATATTTTGTGATTTGTATTGAAACTTGATTTAATCTTAACTTTATGGAAATAATCGATTTCTTCTTGTTCAACAAAATTTTAAAATGAAAACCAAACCAAATGCAGCTCACTTGATTGAATCTTAGCTCAATTATCAGCACCTTTGAAATTATATCTACTCTTTTATATCTATTTATTGCTTTTCCATTTTAGCAACATTAGTGTAAGCTTTTAATATTTACAACACTAATGCAAAGGTTGACAATTGTTTATCCTTCTCATTCATCTCATCAAGAAGATATGGTACACACTTAATTTATTTGGGAGGCTTATGGTTTCAATTAATAACTGACACTAAACATACGTTTCACCAGTACCTGCTATGGTTGGCACAAAAGGTCCATTTTCTACAGCATCTAAAATGTCAATACCACTAGCTTCAAGAAAAATAAGCATGCGTTGTTTCCAATACATGTATTCGTTAACGGCAGGGGGCCTTGCTAATGATGCACCCTCTCCTAGGAAATCAGAGGTCATGATCCTTTTTTTTTTGAGAAAAACAGCTCTAGTAAAAAGGCAGGCTCTTGATGCCAATTGATGTTGTGTATGACCTCAGTTTTATAGTAAAAATGCAAATTAATGCCTATTCTAACAATATGCGCAGCATTTTAATAAATTCGAAATTTACTCAACACAAGATTAAACAAGGTCCCTAATAGTCAATCCTAATGAACATTAAACAATATCAATTAATGTTTATATGGAGAAATGCATCAGATACAATTATTATTCAAGATGTTGATTTGCATGCAATCGTGCTAATACAATTAATAATGCAAAACTACTTAATACAGAATGTTAATTATGCATTCAATCAAAATCAAAAACATTATAATTGCACAAATTTAAACGAGATAAGGGAAAGAAAAGTGTACGCAGTCCTAAGATCGAACTTGATCTTAGCCTTTCCAATAGAACTTCTTAGAATCAGTTTACAGATTTTACACAACGCCTCGCCTCAATCTTAAACTATTCTCCCTGATCTATCTTTCCCTCCCTGAATTCCCGAGTTTAAATCCCATAAACTCTACCAAGAATCCAGTCAAGTGTCTTCTTGTTGACAACCCTCAACCTGGAAGAACACCACCAGTAGTAACTGGATTTTCTCAACGTAGTTTGGTTACAGAAATGATTTACAGAAATTAGAACCAGAACAATTTTACAAAGTTCTTCAATTTTCTTCTTCTTAAAGTAGTCTTTCTCTCTTCAGTCTTTTTCAATCCTTATTGATCACAAATGTAGATTGTTCATGGATGAAAAAGATGTTCAAAAGTCATATCAGTGTGAGAAAGTTATTGGCATTGATGTATACAAGTTATAGCATTGGTATATTGTGTACGTTGTTGTTCTGAATTGTTATGAGTATCATATGAGAAGAAGAGAGTGAAAGCAGTTTATATAGTTTCAGGAAAAACAACACATGAATCGATTTAATCAATCAATTCATTAAAGTTATAAAGCAAGCTAATCGATTTACTAAATCGATTTCGCGAATCTTGTTTTTCTTGAATCTTGAAACTGCATAAGATAATCGATTTAACTAATCGATTATTTTAAATGAGTTCTTCAGACTTGGATGAATGTTCATATTTGAATCGATGTGCCTAATCGATTTGCAAAGGTTTGTTCCAACAACGAGATCAAAACCATCGATTGGCTCATTCGATTCAAACCTTCACATAGTCCTTAAGTCATCTCTGTTTCTAAAACTTTTGTACCAATCGCTTTAGTCAATCAATTTCAGTGGTTACTAGAGCACAGTGATTTTCACAAATCGATTTGCCTAACCGATTTGACTTGTTACAGAGAGTTGGCTTAAATCATGGTAATCGATGTGTCTAATCGATTATGGACTTAAGTCTGAAGACCATTTCATCAGTTGGTTCATTCAATCGATTTACCAAGTCGATTTGTGAAACATTGACTTGGTTATGTAACTCTCACAATCGATTGTGTTAATCGACTTTAACATTCCAAATGTCCTTGTGATTGGAACAATCGATTTGCCACATCGATTAGGCCACAAATCAGTATGCCACTGACTTGAACAATTATTTTCAATAAAATGGCCAATCGATGTGTCTAATCGATTTTAGACAATCAGTTTAGACCTGTGATACGAACAATCGATTTGCCAAATCGATTAGGCCACAAAACAGTATGCCACTGACTTGCAACCTTAATTTCCATTAAATGTGCACATCGATTTGTCTAATCGACTGCTCGTTTACTAAATTCACAATTACATACAACCCTATTCCAAAATCGATTTTACTAATCGATTTGCTTAATGAATCTTCAAACTTTTGTTGATTTCTTGAGCTCCAAGCTATTGACTCAAGTTTGTAGGGTTGAGTTGTTGTTCCTGAAATTTTTCTCAGTTCACAATGTCAGATTTATTTCATGATGTATGTTTGTCAATAATATCAAAAATAGACTTATGTCTAACATAAAGATGTAAAATTTAACATATTATTAATTAACATTATAATTTTGACAAATTAATTGATTCCTTATATAGACCATTAATGATTAATATAATATTAACCTTATACTTATTAATATAATTTAATGCGTAGATATTTTTTTTTACATAATACTTTATTTTTTCTATTTACATAAAATATTTAATGAGTGAAATATGATATAACTCATTAAATTATCAAACTTTTAAATATCTTTTTAACAATTTAATATCCTACTAAGTCATTAAAATATAATAAAATTTTAACTTAATAATTCAATGAGTAAAACGTAATATATGAATTAGTTGACATTACATTTTCAAAAATATTCTACATATTCTTAAATGTGTGTTTATAAATCCATATATAATAATTACTCAAGTATACGCAATTGAAAATAATACTCTCTACAAACTAAATCAATAAGTTTTATTATTTTTGAAATTTTAAATCTAATTCACCTTAGTAATAATAAATTATAGTCTATATATCTTGCGCAACTAGTGGGACACATTCTAGTTTTTTTTTATTATTTGTCAATTTTTAATGGGTTGTGTCTAGAGGATGATATTTTAGTGGAGGGACCATCTAAGAAATTTTCACAACAAAGTAAAAACTGAATATTTAATATCTTTGTCAAAAAGTCAATGTATCAAATCTCAAACTATTATTTCTTTAGATCTCTTTTAGTGTCATTGTAAAATATTTTCACTTACACATCTAATAAAATTTTACCATATATATATATATATTTGTGTAGCCGATTACAAAATAATATTATGACATATAAATTGTGAAAAATCGGATTTTTTTTTTCAATTAAGCTAAAAATATATGAAAATCTAATTGTAGCAAATATTAACTTTTAAGCTTTTGAATCAAAAGTGTTAATCATGTCACATTCCATAATTGACAATCATCAACGAATTTCTAATTTAGGGTTTGGAAATGTACTCAAGATGACGTTTTTCAATTATTTAAAATGGAGAACAACATAGATTTTCAAATTAAACTTAATTATACAAAGAAAAATACAATATTTATAAGATATACAAGAAAAATGTCAAAGAGTGAGATGAAAAACGTTGTTATGATTATGGCCATAATTATGGCAATGAATATGTTTATTTTTGCTCTTGCCAATGAAACTGCTTCACAAAAAATACCTCCACATGAAAATGCAGATAGTGGAATTGGTGTATTGCTTTGCCTTGGCAAGTGTCGTTTGAAATGTGCAAGTAACGTAGGAAATCCTATACCATTTGTAGGTTGTCTTACTACTTGTAGATTAAATTGTCATAAGAACTCATCACAAAATGCACATGATTGTACTACAAATTGTGCTTAATCGAAGCCCAATAATATTGGTATTGGTATGTTTATTCTTTCTCACTTTTATATTATATATTGATATGATTATCAATCTAATACTATAAATTAATACAGTTGGCTTAAATATTAATGTTTCTTACATATTGATATTTTATTTTTTCAGATCCACATAACATTAATGGAATCGTGAATTCATGTTTGGAAACTTGCAAGGACAAATAATGTATATTACTACGTGCATGTAACACTACAAAAATCCAAAATCGGTTGACCTAATTAACTCTATTAATACTTTTACGGCAATAAATAAACTTTTTCTCTCTTTCTTTTTATATGTATATGTGTGGGGGATGAGATCAAATGACACTAAGGTGTCAAATTAAACTTTGACGATATATCATGCCCATTTAATTAGTTTTGATCTCAAAGATTACATTAATCCACAAAAAACTCATGTGACTCCCTTTCCCTCTTAAACTCTTTCTCAAGTCTGAGCATTAGATCGACATGTGTGGCGACTATCTTTGAGCAGTCTTATTCTCAATCTTGAGCCAATTTTTGTGGTGATAATGTCGAATAAGAGATGAATAAAAAAATATTGAAACCTTTCATGATGTCTTTGTGCTTTGATAGTAATCTTATATCATCCTCAATCTCTGCACAACAATGACTATGTTTTCATCACTTTTCATTTAAACAAATTTGTAATTGTCTGAAATTTACATGCTAGATATTTTGTGATTTGTATTGAAACTTGATTTAATCTTAACTTTACGGAAATAATCGATTTCTTCTTGTTCAACAAAATTTTAAAATGAAAACCAAACCAAATGCAGCTCACTTGATTGAATCTTAGCTCAATTATCAGCACCTTTGAAATTATATCTACTCTTTTATATCTATTTATTGCTTTTCCATTTTAGCAACATTAGTGTAAGCTTTTAATATTTACAACACTAATGCAAAGGTTGACAATTATTTATCCTTCTCATTCATCTCATCAAGAAGATATGGTACACACTTAATTTATTTGGGAGGCTTATGGTTTCAATTAATAACTTACACTAAACATACGTTTCACCAGTACCTGCTATGGTTGGCACAAAAGGTCCATTTTCAACAGCATCTAAAATGTCAAGAGAAAAGAGGAAGAAAAGAAAGATAAGGAAATAGAAAGAAGGGAAAAGAGAAGAAAGGAAAAAAACAAAAAAAAAACTCTCTCTTCTTCCTCCTTCAGCCGCGCGCAAATCCTTCCCCCCTCCTCCTTTCATTTTCGTTTTTCTTGCTCCCTTTAAGTTTGAGAATTGAAACCCAAGGCTTGGTGGGTGATAGGACAAGGATTACCCAACTCCACTCTTCCTCTTTGATCCGAAAACGAAAAAAAGCGGTTTAGGGATTTCAAAACCGTCAAACACAAATCTCGCCGTTTCTTCTAGATCCAAGCTTCGTTTCGCGAAGGGATAGAAGGGAAGGTTGCTCACCACTACACTACGGTGCTAGTGAGCTAATTTTGGAAGCGACGTCGCGAGCAAAGTTTTTACCGGAATTGATCGCGGTGCCGTAAATCAACGTTAAAGCTAACGATAAGGTAAGGGCTCCTTCCAAACTTTTAGTTTGCATTTAGGGACTTACTTGTGGTTGTGTGGAAAAGAATTTGGTTAGGGTTAAAGTAATGTTTGGTGGAGAATGAATTTTAAATCCATTTATGTATGATTTTGAGTAAATGAAATTTGTTGTGTTTGAGTGATGGATTGTGTAGATTTGTGTTGTCGTCATCGACGTGTTCAAAATTGAAAATTATAGAATTTGAGATGTGTTTTGTGTGGTTTGTGTGTGAAAATGATTTTGTGGAGAAAAGAATTGATGTGTTTTGGTGTGAATTATGGATTGAATGTGAAAGTATGTTTGAGTTTGTTTTGTGTGGAATTTGAAAACCATTAAGTTAAACGAGTATTAAGAATGGGGAATCTCTTAATGTCTTGTTTACATAATGTGTGTTTGTTTGTGAAAATCGTTTAAGTTAAAAGAGAATTAAGAATGGGGAATCTCTTAATATTTCTGTTTACTTAATGTTTGTTTTGAAAATCACTGGAGTTAAAAGAGTATTAAGAATGGGGAATCTCTTAATATTTCTGTTTGCTTAATGTGTGTTTGTTTGTGAAAATCATTAAGTTAAATGAGTATTAAGAATGGGGAATCTCTTAATATCTGCGTTTACTTAATGTTGTCGTGAAAATGATTTTGTGGAGAAATGAATTGTCGAGTCAAGGTGATGCCATGTGATTTGTTGGTTCGTCTTGTCTGTGTTGGGATTGTCGCGCCAAGGTGATGCCATGTGATTTGTTGGTTCATTTTGTATGCGTTGGGATTGTCGAGTCAAAGTGATGCCATGTGATTTGTTGGTTCATTTTATCTGCGTTGGGATTGTCGAGTCAAAGTGATGTCATGTGATTTGTTGGTTCATTTTGTATGCGTTGGGATTGTCGAGTCAAGGTGATGCCATGTGATTTGTTGGTTCATCTTGTCTGTGTTGGGATTGTCGAGTCAAAGTGATGCCATGTGATTTGTTGGTTCATTTTGTCTGCGTTGGGATTGTCAAGTCAAAGTGATGCCATGTGTTTGTTGGTTCATTTTGTCCATATTGGGATTGTCGAGTCAAGGTGATGCCATGTGATTTGTTGGTTCATCTTGTCTGTGTGGGTATTGCGTTAAAACCGTTAAGCGATATGTTTTGAAATTGTGATTGTGTTGATTTTGCTAAGTGTTATGTTTTGAAACTATGTGTAAGTGTGTTTGATTCAAATTGTGATTGTGTTGATTGTACTAAGAGTTATGTTTTGGAATTGTGTGATAGTATGTTAGATTGTAAAACGTTTTCGAAACTCATAATGTCGTGGTGATTGTATGGATATTACTAAGTGTTAAGGTTTGGAGTGATGTATGAATGTGATTGAGTTAGTTTATGAATTTTTGAAAGAATACACAGGGAAATCGATTTACCCAATCGATTTGATGAGTTACAGGGGCCCTATCTTTCACGAAATCGATTTACCCAATCGATTTTGTAATATGTTTTTCAAAACCATTTAAGAAATCGAATTGCCAAATCGATTGGATTTATTACAGGGGCTCTGTCTTTCACGAAATCGATTTGCCCAATCGATTGGATTCAATACAGGGGCTCTGTCTGTCAGGAAATCGATTTACCCAATCGATTGAGTCAATCGATTTACCCAATCGATTGAATTATGCCCAGAGTTCAGTTTTCACTAAAAACTTTTAGGAAATTGATTTCCTCGATCGATTGGCTTAGTGGAAAATCTTATTTTGAGTTAGATAATTGATTGCTCAATTGATTTATCAATGTTTTGGTGAGTTATGTATTACTTGATGGATTGAGAACTTTGTTTTGTTTTCATTTATATTTGGCAAGCATTACATGAACTTTTAGCATGTGGAAAATCCTTCTAAGATGTATGATAAATTGAAAAGGTTATTTGTGCATTGAAAAGCTTAAATGTTATGTGTTAACTGTTAATTTCGGTTGGTGACCCTTAACAACTATTGTGGAAATCTGGGCTTTGCCCTCAGATGAGAATCAGGATGATCCTACCGGTTCGTACCCTCCGGATGGGAATGTGGATGGGAGTGCTTGATTGGAGCTACGTTAGGAGGATCTCACGGGGCGCATGGAGATCACTCAGGGTGTTTAGTTGTTTTGTAAAATGATCAGACTAGGTTGACACAGAGGGAACATATGTCTTTCTTTTGGGTTGCTTTTATTTTTAAACTGGAAGACTGTACCACTTTTGTTATGTAAATATTTTGAATTCATATTTTGAGAACTTCTTTCGCTGCTTGTAAATTATAATGACTTAATTATTTTATCCAAAGGTGTTACCTTATTTATCTCTCTGTTTTATTTTAACTTCTTTTGGAAAAAAAATACACCATCGCTTTGAAAAACGGGGTGTTACAATAATAATAATAATAATAATAATAATAATAATAATAATAATAATAATAATAATAATGATAATCATAATAATAATAATAATAATGATAATAATAATGATAATGATAATAATAATAATAATAATAATAATAATACTAATAATAATAATAATGATAATGATAATAATGATAATAATAATAATAATATATAGATAATCACATAAAGAAAGAAGGGGATTAGTTTTCTCTTTACCAATAGCCGCTTCCTCTATTGCCACCAGCTCATGTTTTCTAATACTAAAACATTATAACTATACCCTACAATCAGGTACACCTTTCCAATTACCATCAAATTGGTATAATGTAGTCCGAATAAAAAGAGGGGGAACTAGTACAGTAATTGGTTTGTTAGGATTAACACATCTCAACGTTTTGATAAATTCCCATTGTATAATTTTGAACTAAGTCTTGATCTTATAGAATTGATGGAAATTATAAGAGTTGCATTTTATTTTCCTATTATGCTTTATTCATTTGCTTGTAAACTCAATTTTCATTTTTTTGTTTTTGTTTATATTGGTGAAATACCTAGTAACCGAATTAGTACCTTATTATGTTAATCAATATAAAAATAAATTTGTTACTAGTTCAATTTCTAATAACATAAAATTTGGAAGGAAAAAAAAGAGATTAATTTTAATTGTCAGATAAGTAAGCAATTAATTTCAAAATAAGGCATATAGTCTAATTTACTGTGTGGATAATTGTTGTGAGAACTAAATAAGGCATAAAGTCTAAGGTTTAATTTATGTTAATATAAAATTGAGTGTAGTGAATAATAAGTTGTAGATAAATATTGGTTGTCTACGCTTCATATGACATACACGGTTACCTATTTAAAAAAATCAAAACTATATATATATATATATATATATATTTAGTTATTTTTATCCTATTTAGTTAAACAAAAATCTGATTATGTTAATATGCTTGTTTTGATGATAGTGTATATGTTTTTGAGTTATATTAAAAATAGCCGATAATTTATTTATTGTCAGAAAGTAATTTATTTGTATTTGGTTGTTGTGTTGTTATGATTCTCTCACAGGCTATTAGAGACGACATTCGACGAAGACGCAACACTTTAGCAGATCAGATTCGTTTGGAGAAATTTTCAATTGAGGTAAGGGGTGAGAGAGCGTTTGAATTCAAGCACATAATATATTGTGAGATGAACAAGTAAACTGTTTTCCCAACAATTTATACGGGACTCGCTACGTACAACAAGAGCCCTTTGAGAGATAAATTAAGTAATGTAAAAATATTGAGATTGTGAGAATAAAATGTTAAATAGAAATGTTTATAAGATGTTGATTGATTTAATTTTGAATAAATGTGTGGTATTTGATATTTGATATTGTTGTGATGCTGGATGTTGAATGAAATTATGTGCATATGTTTGATTAGATGAATTTATGTGATGTGATAATAAAAGATGAATCCATTGTAAGACATATGTTTATGTGATGATAATGATGATGTTTGATTAATGATAATGATGTTTTGAAATTATGATGAGTTTATATGATGATCTTGATTATGTATGATTAATGATGTTATAAAATTGTGATGAGAATATTGAAGTACCCCATGGTTGATGAGATATTGATGATTCCTAAAAATGATGCTCTTAATGGAGTAGTCTAAGCTAATGAGGGGAGAAAATATATTGAGAATTTGTGAATTGGAGATTGTTTTGTCATCATATAGGTAGGGTGTGACAAACCTAGTGATTCCAGGGAAGTAAAACTGAATGAACCTGATCGCAACGGTGTGTTGTTGAGCCTTAAGGCAAGATTGTTAGACCTTCTAAGTATTCGGGTGTGGAATTCTGATAGCGTTTCAGCAAGTGTACTGAATCGTTGCAAGTAATAATAAAACGGTAGTACCGAGTGTCGAACTCAAGGATTGCGTTTTACTATTGAATTATATTTAATTACTAAAATTGAAGAAAAGGTTCCCAAGTTGATTGAAATAATATCTGAAATTAACAACAGTAATAATATTGATCATTTATAATGAGAAAAATGTCAGGGATGAGTTTCACTTCGAATCCAACCTTGGTGTCTAATTTGATCCTAGTTACTGAATTCCTTTATCGAATTATTACCGAATTCTCTTTATTATTCTTGCCCTAATGTCTTAGTGATAGAACCTTTAATTCTAAAGTAACCCCTAATTCCTTAGTAGATTTAAGATTAGAATTAAGCATTACCGTATATAAATTCTCTTGTAAATTATTGTTTTGCAACTAATTTAATTGGTTTCATGACCTGCATCTATTCCTAGACTACAAATTCATGAAGCACAGAGATGAGAAAAACAAGCATTCGTAAAGTCCATTTCCGTTTCAAAATACAAATCGTAGAACATTTTAATGTTGATCAAGCAATAAAAAGCATTAAGCACAAAGATGAGAAAAACAATTCAATAAACTCATTCATATAACTAGAAATCAAATCAGAAAAATAAGGGTTTCATCTGGTTACACTCATCCCTAACAAATAAGGTTTAGTTACTCATGACAGAGATACAAAAGATAAGGATTAAAGAAGAATTACAAGAATGATTCATGGATGATTCTTGATAAAACAGCTTCAATCGCGTTAGAAACGGCCGTCTTTGAGTTTCTATGTTAGGGCACAAGTCTCCCCACTTCCCAAGAGTCAAAAAAGATCCCTAAACAGTAAAAAAATTGGGTTTTTATGATTGCTGATGCGCGTTACGCGCTCCAGGCGCGCGTTGGCAGTACTAAACAGCGGGAAATGCGCTCCAGGCGCGCAGGGCGCGCTCCAGGCGCACAGCATCTGCTGTCTGACGTATTTTGCATTTTGCTCATCTTTCAAGTCTAAATTTGGTCCTGGTGTCTTCATGAACGTTGTAGATATGGATCTTAGCTTTCATTAGCACTTGGATTGACTCCAATTGGACATCTAGAACTCCAGATATGGCTGAAATACTCCATATAGGTCATGTTGATTTCTCACCAAAATTCAGCACTGCACTAAAACAAAGTAACAACGCAAAACTATGAAAAATCTCTACTTAATTAAGCAAATAAGAACAAAAACATTTCATTAAATCAAATAACTAATTTCAACAAAATATATTAAATAACTCATTAAATTAACTAATGATTAAAGATAAATAAGACTAAAATCAATAAAAATTATGCATATGATGAAGAGTCATCACAACCCCAAACTTAATCTATTGCTTGTCCCCAAGCAACAATTAATTTCATATTTGGTGCAGTTAAAAGAAAACTTAAACTCAATTTCTCAATTTAAATCAAACCCAATTCTCAAAGTTTCAGCTAGTACAAAACATCCATCATACTCTATGGTTGCTTACAAAAATAACGAGGTTTGTACACCTTGGCATTCATTTATTAAATTCAACTCTCTCTTCACACAATCTCACCAAAATTTCTCCCAAGTGTTTAGAAGGGTTATGAATTTATCACTCAAATCCTAGAGCATGCATCACGCTACCATAGGCTTGAAAAAATTCTAGTTAGCAATCACAATGCAGCAAACACATACATTTTTGGAGGACTTTCGGGTTGTAATGGGGCTTAGGTAAGGGTAGGACATTTTGGGATAGTAGGCTTTACTACTTGGAGTTAGGCATATATTTCCAAATCATTCTACCATTTTTTTTCTTCACCTTTTCATTCTGGAGATTCTCAAACATTAATAAAAGAACTAAGAAGATATTATTTATCAAGATATTATTTATCGTTTTTTTTTTTCTTTTCTTCTTTTATAGTTTTCTATTTTTTTTTTCTTTATTTTTTTTTTTGAGAATCACCACCCCAAACTTAAAAGGTTGCTATCCCATGAGCAACCCCAAACTTAGAATTTGATCAAGACAAGACAAAAATTTTCTACCTAACTCCAAGTAAGGTGATGTAATTGAATTAGGGTTTTTGTTTTGTAATGTGGCTAGTAACTGAAACAAAGGGGCAAGGCTCAAATGGGCTAGCAAAGGATAACATTTTCATAGGGTAGTTAGAAAGGCTCAAATGACCAAATAAAATAGCCTCAATGTATGCATAAATTACAAGTGATGCAAGTCAGAATTAGTGCAAGTTCTGAAGGGATAATACATGTCTGGATAATCACACAACAAAGAATTTAAGTGTTTAGGCTCAAAAGCTCACAGCTAGGATAATAAGAGAGAGTATGAACTATCTTAATGATTCCAAACATGCTACTACAAAATTTATTTAGTGTTTTTTTTTTAATTGCGAGTTAGACTACAACAACCAAGCAATAATCAACAATGCATGAATTAGTGAAACTTATCGAATTGAGCAATGATATGAGCAAAGAAATATAATTTAAATTTCAAACTGTCAAACATAAAACTTAAGACCAAATGTAAGTTGTTAATAATTCTTCATCATAGTGCACGCTTATACACAATTAGAAAGAAACACATCCAAATAAAAAAAATAAGATTGCAAAAAATAAAAGTTACCTCTACCTGTGGGTTGCCTCCCACGAAGCGCTTCTTTAAAGTCATTAGCTTGATGCCTCAACTGTTGTCAAGGTGGCATATATGATAGGAAGAACACATCATCCTTCTTTTTCTTTTTGTTTGGTAGAAATTCCACGAACTTAAGAAATAAAAGATGTTGTTTCCATGTCCTTCTCAATTGGACATTGATGAACAAGGCATAGATTGAATCTCGAACTTTATCAATCTCTTCTTTTTTCTTTTCCTTGTTCATATTTTCCTCTTTTTCCTCTTGCTTATCTTCTTCTACCACAACAATGAAATTATCTTCAATCTTCAACTTCTCCTCCATCATCTCAAACTTAACCAG
This sequence comes from Cicer bijugum, assembly GCA_037974875.1. NCBI lineage: Eukaryota > Viridiplantae > Streptophyta > Magnoliopsida > Fabales > Fabaceae > Cicer > Cicer bijugum. Next base: position 4,604,713 of record JBBPBT010001178.1, on the reverse strand, counting down.
TTGCTCAAATAACCTCTCACATTGACTTTCAAATCTTTCAATTGAAACCATGTTATTCTTCATGAATTCAACCAAAACGTCTGTAATGTGAAAGTCTTTGTCATCTGATTCTTTGGATAGAGTTTTAGGAGGTAGAATTTGTTCCCAATAGATCTTTTTAATATAATTCTCGTCGTTTTCTGTAAGTTTGAGAAAAAAAGTCTTTATATTCTATTAGTTCATAAAGGTCATCTAAACAACGTCCATTCTTATGTGCTTTTCCGCAAAAGTCACATCTAAGAGGCTTCCACGGAGGGATTTGAGGGTGATATCTTAAAAATGAATAGCTCAAGATTTGCCCCTCAATCATGCGACATATACCCGATATAAGACAAGTATCACACTCTTCATATAATTGTAGTAGAATATCATCATCATAATCTTCCATGCTCTACAGTGCATAGATACCTCAAACAAAGAAGGAAAAAACCACTAGACATGACATTAGCAAGTTCAGCAGATGAAAATAGAAAAAAAAAGAATTTTTTTTTTCAAAAAAAATAAAAAAATAAAAAAAAATAAAAAATTTTAGTGCAGAGCAAAAAATTTCAATTCAGTAAATAAATTAACTTCAATAGTGATATGGCAATCCCCGGCAACAGCGCCAAAAACTTGATAGCGTTTCAGCAAGTGTACTGAATCGTTGCAAGTAATAATAAAACGGTAGTACCGAGTGTCAAACTCAAGGATTGCGTTTTACTATTGAATTATATTTAATTACTAAAATTGAAGAAAAGGTTCCCAAGTTGATTGAAATAATATCTGAAATTAACAACAGTAATAAAATTGATCTTTTATAATGAGAAAAATGTCGGGGATGAGTTTCACTTCGAATCCAACCTCGGTGTCTAATTTGATCTTAGTTACTGAATTCCTTTATCGAATTATTACTGAATTCTCTTTATTATTCTTGCACTAATGTCTTAGTGACAGAACCTTTAATTCCAAAGTAACCCCTAATTCCTTAGTAGATTTAAGATTAGAATTACGCATTACCGTAAAGAAATTCTCTTGTAAATTATTGCTTTGCAACTAATTTTATTGGTTTCATGACCTACATCTATTTCTAGACTACAAATTCATGAATTTCTCATCTCAAGCATTCGTAAAGTCCACTTCCGTTTCAAAATACAAATCGTAGAACATTTTAATGTTGATCATGCAATAAAAAGCATTAAGCACAGAGATGAGAAAAACAATTCAATAAACTCATTCATATAACTAGAAATCAAATCAGAAAAATAAGGGTTTCATCTGGTTACACACATCCCTAACAAATAGGGTTTAGTTACTCATGATAGAGATACAAAACATAAGGATTAAAGAAGAATTACAAGAATGATTCATGGATGATTCTTGATAAAACTGCTTCAATCGCGTTAGAAACGACCGTCTTTGAGTTTCTTTGTTAGGGCACAAGTCTCTCCACTTCCCAAGAGTCAAAAAAGATCCCTAAACAGTAAAAAATTGGGTTTTTATGATTGCTGATGCGCGTTACACGCTCCAGGCGCGCAGGGCGCGCCCCAGGCGCGCGTTGGCAGTACTAAACAGCGGGAAATGCGCTCCAGGCGCACAACATCTACTGTGTGACGTAGGTTGCATTTTTCTCATCTTTGGATTCTGAATTTGGTCCCGGTGTCTTCATGAAAGTTGTAGATATGGATCTTAGCTTTCATTAGCACTTGGATTGACTCCCATTGGACATCAAGGACTCCAGATATGGCTGAAATACTCCATATAGGTCATGTTGATTTCTCACCAAAATTCAGCACTGCACTAAAACAAAGTAACAACGCAAAACTACGAAAAATCTCTACTTAATTAAGCAAATAAGAACAAAAACATTTCATTAAATCAAATAACTAAAATCAACAAAATATATTAAATAACTCATTAAATTAACTAATGATTAAAGATAAATAAGACTAAAATCAATAAAAATTATGCATATGATGAAGAGTCATCAAATTCCTAGGTGACTTGGAGATAGCACTTCAAATGTCGGGAGCTACCACGCAACACACATTTACCTCGACTATCATGTATATGTGTCTCGGGTTGAGTTGAGGGGCTCTATAAGGACTGGGCCAATTTGAATTGTTCGTCCACCGGGATGGTGGCATAGTATCAAGCCTTCTAACCAAGTACTTCAGAGTTAGAATGGTATCACATTGTGAAGTAGAGTCTAAGCTCATGCATAGCATTGAATTTCCTTGTGATTGTTTTGTTGTGATTAGTGTGTTTCAAAAGTGATAATAATTTTCTTAAATGATTTGATGTTATAGTAAAATATATTGTTTTTCCTTGAGTGGTTATGACTTTATAATGTTATGTTTTTCCTTGAAGAATGTTTGTGTAATGATACATTTTATTTATGATTAATTGTGTGTTCTTCTTATTTATAATATACTATTAACATGATTTCAAAACTCACCTCATTCATTGTTTGTGTTTGACTGGCTTGGCCCTGTGTTTGTGTGATCGTAATTGTTACAGGTTAATGAGTCTTGAAGTTCAAGTCTGGGAGGAATCCCACTCTAATAGGTGATACTGGGAATAAGGGTTGTAATTTGTATTTTCTTATTTAATTTGAAACGAATTTTTGTATGAAAACATTAGTAGTACTAGTTAGTTTTTAGAATTAAATCAAGTAATTATACTTAAATCAAGCTTATCTAGATTGCACTATTTTAATAAAAAAAATTAAGTTTAAAGTGTTCTATTTTATTTTTGAGAAACGTGATATCCTAAATTAAAAATAAAAGTTTTTATTTTATTGGAAATAAATTTTAATTATCCGCTGCAAATTTTATAGGAATATTTTATAAATTATTATATATATTATTTTGGGGTTTAGGGTGTCACATTAGTGGTATCAGAGCAAGTTTGTCGAATCAGACCGTAAATGCGTTATGTGTTCGCTATGTTTCCTTATGTACTATGTTATGTGTTTTGTGGTTATGGTCATTATGGTGTTAGTGTTGTAGAACTAAGTTAGTTTCTCACTTCCCTAAGTGTGTCACTATATTCGATTGGCTTAACTGATTCATGTAGGTAGTGGTGGTTAGTGGAAGCAATTATGATGCAATTGCTGAGGCTCTAGAGTCTATGACAGGAGTTACAGTGCAAGTTCTCCAAGCTTTAGTTGAATCTCAAGCTACTGCACAAGCCTTTGTGCAAGCTGCTACTCAACCTGCACAGGTTGCTGCTCAAGCTACTAGCTACAGTGGTGGCCAAGGAAATATACAAATAAATGAGTTCATTGTGATGGATCAATTCCACAAGGCTAACCCTCCATCGTTTGAAGGTCACTATAATCCTGATGGAGCTCAAAAGTGTTTGCAAGAGGTTGAGAAAATTTTCAGAAGAGTGGCATGTCCCGGAGGTCAGAAAGTTCATTTGGGTACCTTTATGTTGACGAAGGAACTGCAATGTAGGGACTGTAATTACTAGGGCTATATTCAAGAACATGTTTATAATTAAGTATTTTCCTAAAGACATCCATAATAGAAAGGAGATGGAATTTGTCTAATTGGAACAGGGGAATATGTCAGTAGTGGATAAGAGTAGGATTTATGATGAGGATAGTCGTGCTGAAAAGGCACATTACCGAAAGACTTGAACCAAGAAAGACAAGAGGCCTATGCATCATAATAGAGGAAAACCTAACTCTTTACCTCCTAGTAAATCAAGAAGTCGTCAGAATTATCAACAATACAGTTTTTCAGCTGGAAAAGGAACTAGTAGTGCTAACAGAAAAGGAAATGGAAACAATTATAGTTATGAGAGTGGTAGAGGAAACCCCAGTGGACGAGGAGTTAGAAACGGGAATAGTAACAATAGGAGTCAAGTCTTGAGCAACAACAATGGTAATAATGGTGATCCAACTACTCAAATTCGATGTCATAGGTGTGGTAAGCAGGGTCACATGGTATATGAATGTAGAGATGCTGGAATTACTTGTTATAATTGTCAACAACAAGGCCACATTAGCACCACATGCCCCTACCCAAGGAAGACTCCACAACATGGAAACCAGAGTTCCCAAGCCAGCCGGCCTAAATCCAATGGAAGAGTGTTTGCCCTCAGTGGTGCAGGAGTGTTTGATAAAGACAACTTGATCCAAGGTACGTGTCTCATAAGTGATAATCCTTTATTTGTGCTATTTGATTGTGGTGCCACTCATTCCTTTGTGTCTCTTGACTGTGTTAGACGTTTAGGACTACTTGTGTGTCGTTTGTAGTATGGTTTGATTGTGAATACCCCAACTAGTGATTCTGTTGATACCTCTAGTTTTTGTCTTGACATTTCTATCCATGTGTGTAGAAGGGACTTTTGAGTTGACTTAGTGTGTTTACCTTTGCGTCTGATCGATGTGATTCTTGGTATGGATTGGCTATCTACCAACCATGTCCGCGTAGAGTTTTTTAGTAAAACCATTGAATTCTTGGAGTTAGAAGAGAGGGATAAGTCTAGCAATATATCCGCCAAACAATTGAAGGCACTCTTGAAAATAGATGCCCAGTTATACATGATCCTAGCCTCATTGGAATTTGAAGAAAAAGTGGTAATACGAGATGTCACTATAGTGTTTGAATTCCCTGAAGTATTCCTTGAAGATGTCACTAGTTTACCACCAGAGCGTGAGATTGAGTTCAGCATTAACCTTGTCTCCCTTAGAATTGTCTAAGCTTAAGATGCAATTGGAAGAGCTTTTAGTTACACAATTTATAAGGCCTAGTGTGTCACCATGGGGTGCACGTGTCTTGTTTATTAAGAAGAAGGATGGCTTTATGAAATTGTGTGTGGATTACCGCAAACTTAACAAAGTGACAATCAAGAATAAGTATCCACTGCACAAGATAGATGACCTTATGGACCAATTGAGAGGATCATGTGTGTTTAGTAAGATCGACTTGAGATCAGGTTATTACAGATCCGAGTGAAGTCTTCTGATATCCCTAAAACCGCCTTTGGAACCCATTATGGCCATTATGAGTATTTGGTTATGCCTTTTGGTGTGAGTAATGCACCAACAGTGTTTATGGACCACATGAACTGGATCTTTCATCCTTACCTAGACTCATTGTGGTTGTGTTTATAGATAATATCTTAGTGTATTCTAAGACTAAGGAAGACTGTGGCGAAAATTTAAGGATAGTTTTGCAAACCCTTAAGGAGAAACAATTATTTGCCATGTTGTCTAAGTTTGAATATTGGTTAGAGGAAGTAAGTTTCCTAGGACATGTAATTTCAAACGGTGGAATAGTCGTTGATCCTGCGAAAGTGGAAAGTGTATTAGAATGGAAACCACCTAAGTCAGTGATTGAGTTTTGAAATTTCCTAGGATTGGCAGGTTATTATCGTAGGTTCATAGAAGGATTATCCAAGTTGGCCTTACCTTTAACTAAGTTGACCCGAAAAGGGGAATTGTTCGTGTGGGATACCCATTGTGAGAATAGTTTCCAAGAGCTTAAGAAACAATTGACCTTTGCACTGATCTAATTGTTACCTTTCTTGAGTGAACCCTTTGTAGTATATTGTGATGTGTGTGGTTCATGATTAGGTGGAGTACTTACGTAGGATGGGAATGTGGTAGCATATACTTCTAGGCATCTGAATATTCATGAGAGGAACTACCCTACCCATGACCTAGAACTAGCAGCAATTGCCTTTGTACTTAAGACGTGGAGGCATTATTCATATGGATCTAGATTTGAGGTTTTTAGTGACCATAAAAGCCTTAAGTATCTTTTTGACCAGATGGAGTTGAACATGAGACAACATAGGTGGATGGAATTTCTTAAAGATTTTGATTTTGAACTTAACTATCATCCTAGAAAGGCCAATGTAATGGTTGATGTCGTGAGTAGGAAGACTTTAAGTGTGTCTGCTTTAATGGTTAAGCATATTGAGTTGTTGGAACACTTTAGAGACCTTAGTTTAGTTTGTGAATTGACACCAGAAAGTATTAAATTGGGAATGTTGAAGGTAACTAGTGGACTATTGGAAGAGATTGAAAAGAATCAGAAATTGGATTGATAACTTTTAGATAGGTTACAGTCAATAGACCAAGGGAGAGAACCTGATTTTAAAATAGGTGTGAATGGAATTTTGAGATTTAAGGATACAATTTGCGTACGCGATGTAGATGAGTTAAAAAAGATGATCTTAGAGGAAGGACATAAGAGTTGTCTAAGTATTCACCCTAGAGCCACAAAGATATATAAGGACCTCAAGAAGATATTTTGGTGGCCTAAAATGAAAAACAATGTTGCTAAGTTTGTGTATGTTTGTCTGACCTGTCAAAAGTCTAAGGTAGAACACCAAAAACCTTCCAGTTTGATGCAACCTTTGAGTATTCCTGAATGGAAGTGCAATAGCAACTCTATGGAATTTGTTGTAGGCTTACCTCAAACTCCAAAATGTTATGATAGTATTTGGGTTATTTTGGATAGATTAACTAAATTTGCTCACTTTATTCAGATAAACATAACTTATTCTAAGGTTAGCTGAAATATACATAAAAGAAAATTGTGAAGTTGCATGGAATCCGATCAAGTGTAGTCTCATACACAGACCCTAGGTTTACCTCTAAGTTTTGGCAAGGTTTGGTACGAACCTTAGGATGAGTTCAGCCTACCATCCACAAATAGATGGTCAGACTGAGTGAACCAATCAATCCCTAGAAGACTTGTTGAGAGCCTGTTTGTCGGAACAAAATGGAAGTTGGGATAGATTTCTACAACTTATAGAGTTTACCTATAGCAATAGTTTCTACTTTAGCTTTGGAATGGCCCATTTTGAGGCGTTGTATGGGACAAGGTGTAGGACCCCTCTGTGTTGGTTTAAGACGAGTGATAACCTTGTGTTAGGACCTGAGATTATTCAATAGACTACTAATAAAGTAAAAATGATTCAGGAAAAGATGAGAGCATCTCAGAGTAGGCAAAAGAGTTACCATGATAAAAGAAGGAAAAACCTTGAATTTCAAGAAGGTGATCATGTACTTCTGAGAGATACTCCAACAACTGGGGTTGGTCGGGCATTAAAAATGCGAAAGCTTACTCCTCGATTTATAGAACCTTACCAAATTCTTAAACGTGTCGATAACGTGGCATATCAAATCACGTAGCCTCCGTCACTTTCTAATCTTTGTAGTGTCTTTCACGTGTCTCAACTTCGCAAGTACACTTTTTATCCTTCACATGTGATCGAGTCAAATAAGGTCCAAATAAAAGAGAATCTAGCTTTTGAGACTTTCCCGCTACGGATTGAGGACCGAAAGTTCAAGGAATTAACGGGTAAGACAATTTCATTAGTTAAGGTTGTTTGGGAAGGTGTTACTGGTGAAAGTGCTACGTGGGAAGTCGAAAGCCAGATGCATGATTCTTATCCAAAACTGTTTTCGTCAAGTAAATTTCGAGGATGAAATTTTCTTCAACAAGGGAAGAAATGTAACACCCCAATTTCTCATTACTTTATTTTAATAGTATAATGATACACTACTATTATTATATGGGTGTTAGTATATATTCTAATTTTTGTAGGTGTGTCTTGTGTGTTTGCGCTAGTAATTGATTTAAATCTTTAATATTAACTATATTTAACATACAAAAAATAAATGATATATATATATATTTAAATAAAATAATACAAGAAGTGAATTTGTGTGTTACCACTAATAGTTACCTTTAGCTCTAACAACAACAATAGCAACAACGACGACGACAATAATATATATATATATATATATATATATATATATATATTGATAATCGCAGAAAGAAAGAAGAGGATTAGTTTTCTCTTTACCAATAGTCGCTTGTTCTGTTGCCACAAGCCCATGTTTTCTAATACTAAAACAATATAACTATACCCTACAATCAGGTATACCTTTCCTATTACCATCAAATTGTTATACTGTAGTCTGAATAAAAAGAGGGAGAACCAGTACAGTTAATTAGTTTGTTAGGATGAACGCATCTCAACGTTTTGGTAAATTCCCATTGTACAATTTTGAACTAAGTCTTGATGTTATATAATTGATGGAAACTATAAGAGTTGTCTTGAAATCGTGGCCTTCATTCTATTTCGTTGCATTTTATTTTTCTATTATGCTTTATTCTTTTGCTTATAAACTCAGTTTTCATTTTTTTTTTGTTTATATTGGTGAAATACCTATTAACCGAATTAGTACCTTATTATTTTAATCAATATAACAATAAAGTTATTACTAGTTCAATTTCTAATATCATAAAATTTGGAAGAAAAAAAAAAGAGATTAATTTTAATTGTCTGATAAGTAACCAATTAATTTCCAAATAAGGCATACAATCTAATTTACTGTGTGGATAATTGTTGTGAGAAGAAAACAAGGCACAGAGTCTAAGGCTTAATTTATCTTGATATAATATTGAGTGTAGTCAATAATAAGTTGTAGCTAAATATTGGTCGCATGCGCTTCATATGATATACATGGTTACCTAATAAAAAAATATCAAAACTACATATATATATATATATATATATATATATATATATATATATATATGAACATTATATTTGGTCCTTTTTATCCTATTTAGTTAAACAAAAATCTGATTATTTTAATATGCATGTTTTGATGATAGTAAATATATTTTTGAGTTATATTACAAGTAACCGATAATTTTTTTATTTTTTTATTGTTAGAAAGTAATTTATTTATATTTGGTTGATGTTTATAAGATGTTGATTAATTTAATTTTGAATAGTTGTGTGGTATTTGATATTTGATATTATTGTGATGTTGGATGTTGAACGTAATTATGTGCATATGTTTGATTAGACGAATTTATGTGATGTGATAATAAAATATGGATGAATTATATGACATATGTTTATGTGATGATAATGATGATGTTTGATTGATGATAGTGATGTTATGAGATTGTGATGAGTTTATATGATGATCATGATTATGTATGATTAATGGTGTTATAAAATTATGATGAGAATATTGAAGTACCCCATGGTTGATGAGGTAGTGATGATTCCTAAAAATGATGCTCTTAATGGAGTAGTCTAAGCTAATGAGGGGAGAAAATATATTGAGAATTTGTGAAGTGGATATTATTTTGTCATCATATAGGTAGGGCATGACAAGCCTAGTGATTCCAGGGAAGTACAACTGAATGAGTCTAATTGCAGCAATCTGATGTTGAGCCTTAAGGCAAGATTGTTAGACCCTGGAGGTATTTGGGTCGGGAATTCCTAGGTGACTTGGATGTATCACTTCAAATGTCGGGAGCTACCACGCAACACACGTTTACCTCGACTATCACGTAAATGTGTCTTAGGTTGAGTTGAGGGGTTCTATGAGGACAAGGCCAATTTGAATTGTCCGTCCACCAAGATGGTGACATAGTATCAAGCCTCCTAACAAAGTACTTCAGAGTTAGAATGGTTCCACATTGTGAAGTAGAGTCTATGCTCATGCATAGCATTGAGCTTCTTTGTGATTGTTTTGTTGTGATTGGTGTGTTTCAAAGGTGATAATATTTTTCTTAGATGATTTGATGTTATAATGAAATTTATTGATTTTCCTTGAGTGGTTTTGACTTTATAATGTTATGTTTTTCCTTAAAGAATAGTTGTAATTTGTATTTTCTTATTTAATTTGAAACGAATTTTTGTATGAAAACCTTAGAAGTACTAGTTAGATTTTAGAATTAAATCAAGTAATTATACTTAAATCAAGCTTATCTAGATAGCACTATGTTAATAAAAAAAAATTATGTTTAAAGCTTTCTATTTTATTTTTGAGAAACGTGATATCCTAAATTAAAAATAAAAGTTTTTATTTTATATGAAATAAATTTTATTTATTCGCTTCAAATTTTATTGGAATATTATATAAATTATTATATATTATTGTGGGGTTTAGGGTGTCACGTTAGTGGTATCAGAACTGGTATGTCCAATCAGACCGTAAATGTGTTATGTGTTCGCTATGTTTCCTTGTGTACTCTGTTATGTGTTTTGTGGTTATGGTCATTATTGTGTTAGTGTTGTAGAACTAAGTTAGTTTCTCACTTCCCAAAGTGTATCACTATATTCGATTGGCTTTTCTGTTTCATGTAGGTAGTGATGGCTAGTGGAAGGAATGATGCTGCAATTACCAAGGCTCTAGTGTCCATGGCAGGAGTTATAGTGCAGGCTTTCCAAGCTTTGGCTGAATCTCAAGTTACTACACAAGCCTCTGCGCAAGTTGCTACTCAAGCTACACAGATGGTTGCTGAAGTTGTTGCTCAAGCTACTAGCTACAGTGGTGGCCAAGGAAATATACAATTAAATGAGATCATGGTGATGGATCGATTCCACAAGGCTAACCTTCCATCGATTGAAGGTCGCTATTATCTTGATGGAGCTCAAAAGTGGTTGCAAGAGGTTGAGAAAATTTTCAGAACAGATGCAAGTCCCGAAGGTCAGAAAGTTCATTTTGGTACCTTTATGTTAACGGAGGAAGCTAGACATTGGTGGGATATTGCGCGCCAGTATTTCGATAATGCAGAGACTGCAATTACTTGGGCTATATTCAAGAACTTGTTTTTAATTAACTATTTCCCTGAAGACATCTCATAGCGTTTCAGCAAGTGTACTGAATCGTTGCAAGTAATAATAAAACGGTAGTACCGAGTGTCGAACTCAAGGATTGCGTTTTACTATTGAATTATATTTGATTACTAAAATTGAACAAAAAGGTTCCCAAGTTGATTGAAATAATGTTTGAAATTAACAACAATAATAAAATTGATCTTTTATAATGAGAAAAATGTCAGGGATGAGTTTCACTTCGAATCCAACCTTGGTGTCTAATTTGATCCTAGTTACTGAATTCCTTTATTGAATTATTACCGAATTCTCTTTATTATTCTTGCCCTAATGTCTTAGTGACAGAACCTTTAATTCCAAAGTAACCCCTAATTCCTTAGTAGATTTAAGATTAGAATTAAGCATTAGCGTATAGAAATTCTCTTGTAAATTATTGCTTTGCAACTAATTTAATTGGTTTCATGACCTGCATCTATCCCTAGACTACAAATTCATGAATTTCTCATCTCAAGCATTCGTAAAGTCCACTTCCGTTTCAAAATACAAATCGTAGAACATTTTAATGTTGATCAAGCAATAAAAAGCATTAAGCACAGAGATGAAAAAAACAATTCAATAAACCCATTCATATAACTAGAAATCAAATCAGAAAAATAAGGGTTTCATCTGGTTACACTCATCCCTAACAAATAGGGTTTAGTTACTCATGACAGAGATACAAAACATAAGGATTAAAGAAGAATTACAAGAATGATTCATGGATGATTCTTGATAAAACTGCTTCAATGGCGTTAGAAACGGTCGTCTTTGAGTTTCTATGCTAGGGCACAAGTCTCCCAACTTCCTTAGAGTCAAAACGATCCAAAAAATAGTAAAAAATTGCGTTTTTATGATTGCTGATGCGCGTCACGCGCTCCAGGCGCGCGTTGGCAGAGCTGAAACAGGTGAAATGCGCTCCAGGCGCATCCGGGCGCGCTCCAGGCGCATCCGGGCGCGCTCCAGGCGCATCCGGGCGCGCTCCAGGCGCATCCGGGCGCGCTCCAGGCGCGCGTCTGACGTATTTTTCCTTTTTCTCATCTTTCGCGTCTGAATTTGGTCCCGGTGTCTTCATGAAAGTTGTAGATATGGATCTCAGCTTTCATTAGCACTTGGAGGGACACTAATTGGACATCTATAACTCCAGATATGGCTGAAATACTCCACATATATCATGTTGATTTTTCACCAAAATTCAGCACTGCACTTAAAAACAAAACGCAATGTAAAATTACGAAAAATTCCTACTTAATCACTGAAATACAAGCATAACATATTAGTAAATTCAAAGAACAAAAATAAACCGAATGTATCAAATAAATCCTTAATTTAACTGATGATTGAAGGAAAATAAGACTAAAACAGTGGGAAAATGTGCATATGATGAAGAGTTATCACAACCCCAAACTTAATCTGTTGCTTGTCCCCAAGCAACAATTAATTTCATGTTTGGTGTAGTTAAAAATAGCCTTAAACTCAATTTCTCAAATCAAATCAAACTCAATTCTCAGTTTCAGCTACTGCAAACATCCATCATGCTCTATGGTTGCTAAAAAATTATAACAGGATTTGTACACATTGGCATTCATTTATCAAATTCAACTCTCTCTTCACACAGTCTCACCAAAATTCCCTCAAGTGTTTAGAAGGGTTATGAATTTATCACTCAAATCCTAGAACATGCGTCACGCTACCATAGGCTTGAAAAAATTCTAGTTAGTCATCACTATGCAGCAATTACTTACATTTTTAGAGGACTTTCGGGTTGTAATGGGGCTTAGGTAAGGGTAGGACATTTTGGGATATTAGGCTTTACTGCTTGGAGTTAGGTATATACTTCCAAATTATTCTACCATTTTTTCTTTTCATTATGGAGATTCTCAAACATTGAACAAAGAACCAAGGATATATTATTTATCGTTCTTTTTTTTTTTGTGTGAGAATCACCACCCCAAACTTAAAAGTTTGCTATCCCATGAGCAACCCCAAACTTAGAATTTGATCAATACAAAACAAAACTTTTCTACCTAACTCCAAGTAGGGTGATGTAATTCAAGCAGGGTCTTTTTGTTTTTTTTGTTTTTGTTTTTGTTTTTTTTTGTGTTTTGTGTTTTGTGATGTGGCTAGTAACCGAAATAAAGGGGCAAGACTCAAAGGGGCTAGCAAAGGATAACATTTTTATAGGGTAGTTAGAAAGGCTCAAACAACCAAATAAAATTGCCTCAATGTATGCATAAATTACAAGTGATGCAAGTCAGAATTAGTGCAAGTTCTGAAGGGATAATACATGTCTGGATAATCACACAGCAAAGAATTTAAGTGTTTAGGCTCAAAAGCTCACAGTTAGGATAGTAAGAGAGAGTATGAACAATCAACATAATGCCAAACATGTATTCGAAAAGTTAAAATTGTATTTTTGAAAAACTTGATGGTCTATTAGCCTTCTGTGTAACACCCCGTTTTTCAAAGCGAGGGTATATTTTTTTTTTCAAAAGAGAAGTTAAAATATCACAGAGATATAAATATGGTAAAACCTTTGGATAAAATAATTAAGTCATTATAATTTACAAGCAGCGGAAGAAGTTCTCAAAATATGAATTCAAAATATTTACATAACAAAAGTGGTACAGTCTTCCAGTTTAAAAATAAAAGCAACCCAAAAGAAAGACATTTGTTCCCTCTGTGTCAACCTAGTCTGATCATTTTACAAAACAACTAAACACCCTAAATGATCTCCACGCGCCCCGTGAGATCCTCCTAACGTAGCTCCAATCAAGCATTCCCATCTACATTCCCATCCGTAGGGTACGAACCGGTAGGATCATCCTGGCTCTCATTTGAGGGCAAAGCCCAGATTTCCACAATAGTTGTAAAGGGTCACCAACTGAAATTAATAGTTAACACATAACATTTACTTTTCAATGCACATTTAACCTTTTCAATTTATCATACATCTTAGAAGGATTTTCCACATGCTAAAAGTTCATGTAATGCTTGCCAAATATAAATGAAAACAAAAGAAAGTTCCCAATCCATCAAGTAACACATAACTCACCAAAACATTGATAAATCAATTGAGCAATCAATTATCTAACTCAAAATAAGATTTTCCACTAAGCCAATCGATCGGGGAAATCAATTTTCTGAAAGTTTTTAGTGAAAACTGAACTCTGGGCTTAAATCAATCGATTGGGTAAATCGATTGACTCAATCGATTAGGTAAATCGATTTCCTGACAGGCAGAGCCCCTGTATTGAATCCAATCGATTGGGCAAATCGATTTCGTGAAAGACATAGCCCCTGTAATGAATCCAATCGATTTGGCAAATCGATTTCTTAAATGATTTTGAAAAACATATTACAAAATCGATTGGGTAAATCGATTTCGTGAAAGACAGGGCCCCTGTAACTCATCAAATCGATTGGGTAAATCGATTTCCCTATGTATTCTTTCAAAAATTCATAAACTAACTCAATCATATTCATACATAATCCCAAATCTTAACACTTAGCACTGATAACGCAATCGCTACAACAACATGAGTTTCGAAATAGTATTGCAATTAAACATGCTATCACCAAATTCCAAAACATAACATTTAACACTTATGACACAATTACTACAACATCAGGAGTTTCGAAATGGTATCGTAATCAAACATGTTATCACCAAATTCCAAAACATAACACTTAACACTTATAACACATTTACTACAACATCATGAGTTTTCGAAATGGTATTGCAATCAAACAGAATTACACATAATTTCAAAATCTACCGCTTAACGGTTTCAACGCAATACCCACACAAACATGATGAACCAACAAATCACATGGCATCACTTTGACTCGACAAACCCAATACAAACAAGATGAACCAACAAATCACATGGCATCACCTTGACTCGACAATCCCAACACAAACAAAATGAACCAACAAATCACATGGCATCACTTTGACTTGACAATTCCAACGCAGACAAGATGAACCAACAAATCACATGGCATCACCTTGGCGCGACAATCTCAACACAGACAAAATGAACCAACAAATCACATGGCATCACTTTGACTTGACAATTCCAACGCAGACAAGATGAACCAACAAATCACATGGCATCACCTTGGCGCGACAATCTCAACACAGACAAAATGAACCAACAAATCACATGGCATCACATTGACTTGACAATTCCAACACAGACAAGATGAACCAACAAATCACATGGCATCACCTTGGCACGACAATCTCAACACAGACAAGATGAACCAACAAATCACATGGCATCACATTGACTCGACAATTCATTTCTTCACAAAATCATTTTCACGACAACATTAAGTAAACGCAGATATTAAGAGATTCCCCATTCTTAATACTCATTTAACTTAATGATTTTCACAAACAAACACACATTAAGCAAACAGAAATATTAAGAAATTCCCCATTCTTAATACTCTTTTAACTCCAACGATTTTCGAAACAAAACATTCAGTAAACAAGTCATTAAGAGATTCCCCATTCTTAATACTTATTTAACTTAAACGATTTTCAAAACAAAACATTCAGTAAACAAGTCATTAAGAGATTCCCCATTCTTAATACTCATTTCACTGAAACCATTTTCAAAAACAAACATTAAGTAACTAAGACATTAAGAGATTCCCCATTCTTAACGCTCAGTTAACTTAAACGATTTTCAAAACAACATTAAGTAAATAAGTCATTAAGAGATTCCCCATTCTTAATACTTATTTAACTTAAACGATTTTTCAAAACAAAACATTTAGTAAACAAGTCATGAAGAGATTCCCCATTCTTAATACTCATTTCACTGAAACCATTTTCAAAAACTAACATTAAGTAACCAAGAAATTAAGAGATTCCCCATTCTTAACGCTCAGTTAACTTAAACGATTTTCACAAACTCACATTAAGTAAACAAGATATTAAGAGATTCCCCATTCTTAATACTCGTTTAACTTAATGGTTTTCAAATTCCACACAAAACCAACTTTCACATTCAATCCTTAATTCGCACCAAATCATTTTCCACACAAACCACACAAAACAAACTCAAACATACTTTCATATTCAATCCATAATTTGCACCAAATCATTTTCCACACAAACCACACAAACCCATCTCAAGTTTCATCAGTATCAATTAAGAACACGTCAAAACATCAAACACAAATCAACAAAATCCACCACTCAAACACACAAGTTTCATTTACTCAAAATCATACATAAATGAGTTTTAAATTCATTTTCCACGAAACATTCATCAATATAACCAAAACCTAACTCTAAGATTTTACCCATAAAGCCTTAGATACATTTTCCCAAATCAATACTCCAACCCTAACAAAATTATTTTCCACACAACCACAGATAAGGCCCTAAATGCAAACTAAAAGTTTGTAAGGAGCCCTTACCTTCACGTTAGCTTTAACGTGCGATTACGACACCGTGAGTAAATCCGGTAAATTTTCCGCTCACAACGCCGCTTCCAAAGTTGGTTCCCTAGCACCGTAGCACGGAGGTGAGCAACTTTCCCTTCTATCTCTTCGTGAAACGAAGCTTAGATCTAGAAGAAACGGGAAGATTTGTGTTTGACGGTTTTGAAATCCCTAAACCGTTTTTCTTCGTTTTCGGATCAAAGAGGAAGAGTGAAGTTGAGAAATCCTTGTCCTATCACCCACTATCAATTTCGAACTCAAGGAAGCAAGGAAGAACGAAAATGGATGCAGATGGAGGAAGGAGAAGGATTGGGTGTTCACGCGAGGCAGAGGAGGGAGAAGGGAAAATGTTCTGTTTTCTTTCTCTCTCTTTTCCTTCCTTCCTTTTTCTTTCCTTTCTATTTCTTTTCTTTCCAATTCCTTCCCTTCCTTTTCTACATATATATATATATATATATATATATTTATATATATATATTAATTATAATTAACAAATATCTCAAAACCTTTAGATATTTATTAAATTACCCTTTCACCCATAACGCATTAAACTCTTCGTAAAAGATTCACCGCAGTTAATTTAATTTTTTTTTCGACGAGTAATTCTAATCGGGCATCAAAATATCTTTTTGGTCTTATAAACTCCAAAATATTAATAACGTTGGCTAAAAAGCCTCCGAGTTCAATACCAAAAATACACCAAAATACATAAAGTATACTTTAAAATTATGGGTCTTACATTCTGCAACCATTGAGTAATCAAGCATGTATGCATTAGGGAGACTTATCGACTTGAGCACTAACATAATCTAAGAAATAGAGTTTAACTTTCGAAATCCCAAACAGAAACTTTAAGATCAAGTGCAAGTTATTACAACTTTTCATCATCAAACAAAGAAAACAAGAAGAAACACAGAAAAGCAAATATACTAGACTAAAACAAAGAAGAACAAGAAAAGAAACAAAGAAAAAAAATTCAAAACAAAAGAAAGAAAACTTCTCTAGTTTAGCAATTCAAGGATCCTCGTTTAGATCATCTGCTCCTGTTCCGCTCTGGTCGCCTGTGTACTGGCGAGGTGTAAATAGATCAGCATAAAACATGCCTCCCGGTGTCTGTTGAGAAGAGGCGAATGCTCGATAGAGATTGGTCATCCCCAGTTCTAATCTGGCGTGTCTATCTTGCTGATCAATCATTACTCGTTCCATCATAGTTTCCAATCTACCGATTCTGTCTTCGTTAGAGAGCTGAACTGGGTGTGGAGGGTGGTGCTGTGGTTCCTGTGGTTCAGTGTGTTCCTCTGCTGGCATCGCTGCTGGTGGGGCAACAGGGTAGTCTGCTGGAATCATAGAGTGTTTTGTTATCCATCTTGCAGTGATTGGAGTAGCTGGTTTCAACATTTCTTCGCCTTGTTTTGGTACCACTCTCACCAACTCACATAATTTGCCTATCAAGGAGGCGTGATGGAAGTACCCTGTTGGGGGATCAAGGATGGTTGTGCCCCGAATATCATTGGCTATTAACATGCCCACATTAATTCTGTCGCCTCTTAAGATAGCAAGTAGTAGACATGCTCTTTGAAATGTTATATCGGACACATTCGAACATGGCAATAGTGTATGATGGACAAAAGTACTCCATGCTTTAGCAATCGGGGTGAGGTCCACTTAGCGTAATTTCCGAACGAAGTCATCTCTATTTCGTACCCAATCTGTGCCTGGTCTGCATAAAATGCGTAGGATTTCCTGACTGCTTGCTCTTTTAAGTTGTTTTTCCATAGCTAGAAAGCGGCAGTCATTATAGTTCGGCAGGCCAAAGATTTCATTGATGACTTGAGGTGTGAACGGCACCCTTTTTCCCCTCACATAACTCACAAATTGGTCAAGTGGGAATGGTTGGTCAGACTTTAGATCAGAGGCATTAGAGTAGAATTCCACAGCTAATGATTTGCTAGCTGCGGTGACAAATGTGGTCAGCTTCTCCCATCCTCTGGCAGCAATCATAGCCTGGATGTCAACAAATTCGTCGTCTTCCAATTGAAAATTCTTTTCACTTACAAATTTGTGGACTGCTGGGAGTTTGGCATGGTATTCTTGTGTTGCCATGTTCTTGAATAGGAATGCATCGTGCTGTGGGGCAGAGGATGTAGTTGCAACCTTAGTTTGTTTTGCCTTTTTTTGGGTTGCCATTAGGTCCTGCAAAACAAGTAATCACCCCCAAAGTTCAGAATATTCCAAGTTAGAGATAATTAATTTAAGCACGGTCGACCTTGGAGAAATAACATCATACATGGCCATGAGTTTGTCCACTAACATTCTAAGAGATAATAATGCATGTGCATTGGTTGTGTCATTTTAACAAACAGTTGGAATGCAAGCATGATGATGGTTGTGACATTTTATCAAACAGTTGGCATGCAGGCATCATAGTGGTTGTGGCATTTTAGCAAACAGTTGGCATGCAGATATCATAGTAGTTGTGGCATTTTAGCAAACAGTTGGCATGCAGGTATCATAGTGGTTGTGGCATTTTAGCAAACAGTTGGCATGCATGCATCATAGTGGTTGTGGCATTTTAGCAAACAGTTTGAATGCAGACATAATAATGAATGAAAAACACCCAATCTCGCAACCATTAACCCTATTCGATCTCATTAGCAACACACATGCATGCATAATGTATAAAATTCAGCATAGATTCACATTTACAAGAGAAAAACCCACATGCATTAGTAACCAAGAATGAGTTGCTTAGAAGTTTTGGGAAACTTACTTGAGGATGAGACAATTTTCGAGATTGTGTGAGTGAGCTTGGCCTTCAATGACAATGGTGTTTGTGGAGGGGGGGGGGGTTGGTGAAAGACGAAAAAGGGTACTTACTTTTAAAGCCTTACAATGCGCTTCAAGCGCATGGGACACGCTTCAGGCGCGCGCAAGACAGTAGCCAATCTGCAAAATGCGCTCCAGGCGCGAGGCATGCGCTCCAGGCGCGTGTTAACAGAACTGGAACAAGCAAAATGCGCTTCAAGCGCAAGGCATGCGCTCCAGCTCCAGGCGCGTTTTTGGTGCTTCTTAACAAAAAAAAACAACCCCCAACACATTTTTATGATTTCTTGCTTATACTAAACATCAAGAATGAATAAAATTAGTAACTAAATGCTAAAATTAAGATTAAATGAAGTGACGTCAACAAAAATGAAAAGGATATGAAGTTGGGTTGCCTCCCAACAAGCGCTTGTTTAGTGTCCTGAGCTTGACAATTCACTCTTCAAGTTGTGTCCAGATGGATGGACTCCATCGAAAGTTTTGACTCTTCCCCGAAATACGATTTGAGTTTTTGTCCATTGACCTTGAAGTTCCGATCGGAGTGTGTATCTTTCAACTCTACGGCACCGTGTGGAAATACCTTGATTACCTTGAAAGGGCCCGACCATCTTGACTTTAGTTTTCCAGGAAACAACTTCAATCTTGAGTTGAATAGGAGAACTAGTTCTCCTTCTTGGAATTCCTTGAGTCTTATTTTTTTGTCATGCCATTTCTTGGTTTTTTCTTTATACAAGTACTTCGTCGCCCAAAACGCTCGATGCTCAGGTTCGAGAGGTAAATGACAAGCTTTAACATACACCATTTGATACGGGGACATATCCAGGGGGGTCTTAAAAGCTGTTCGGTAGGCCCAAAGTGCATCATCAAGTTTCGTTGACCAATCTTTTCGTGAGGCAGTTACTGTCTTTTCTAGGATTTGTTTAAGCTGCCTGTTGGAGACTTCAACCTGCCCACTAGTCTGTGGATGGTATGGGGTTGCCACTCTATGACGCACATTGTATTTCTTCAGAAGGTATTCAATATTCCGGTTTAGAAAATGGGTGCCTTCGTCACTAATCAAGGCTCGAGGCACGCCGAAACTAGCGAATATGTTCTTCTTGAGAAAGGTGATAACCTGTTTTGAATAATTTGTTGGAGTAGCTATTGCTTCAACCCATTTTGAGACATAATCCACCGCCACCAAAATATAAACCTTGTTATATGACGATGGGAATGGACCCATGAAATCAATACCCCACACATTGAACACTTCTACTTCTAATACAGGATTTTGCGGCATCTCATCCCGTTTTGAAATGTTACCGGTGCGCTGGCATCGATCGCATTTCTTCACATAGTTGAATGCATCTTTGAATAATGAAGGCCAAAACAATCCCGATTGTAGAACTCTTGCTGCAGTTCGGTCACCCCTGAAATGACCCCCATACTCAGAGTCGTAGCAGTGCCACATTACCTTTTCTTGTTCCTCCTCGGGCACACACCTTCGCAACAGCCCATCCACTCCTCTTTTGTACAGAAAGGGTTCATCCCATACATAGAATTTGGCATCGTGGATAAACTTCTTTCGTTGTTGGTAAGTGAAATCAGATGGGATTGTACCCCCCCCACCTTGAAATTAGCAAAGTCGGCGAACCACGGTGCCATGGTAATGGCGAAGATGTGCTCATCAGCAAATTGATCTCGAATCGGTCTAATATCCTCATTCTCCTCGACCTTCTCCAATCGAGATAGGTGGTCAGCCACAGTGTTCTCTGATCCCTTTCTATCCCGGATCTCAATGTCAAATTCTTGTAGTAATAGAATCCATCTAAGCAACCTTGGTTTTGATTCTTGCTTAGTAAACAAATACCTCAAAGCAGCATGATCAGTGTAAACAATAACTTTCGATCCTAATAGATAAGACCGAAATTTATCAAAAGCATAGATACAGCTAATAATTCTTTTTCAATTGTAGCATAATTGTGTTGTGCCTGATTTAAAACATGACTAGCATAGTAGATCACATGCAACATCTTGTCTTTTCTTTGTCCCAGAACTGCCCCAATAGCACTGTCACTTGCATCACACATGATTTCAAAAGGTAGTGACCAGTCAGGTGCAGTGATAATGGGGGCAGTTATCAGCTGTTTTTCAAATTGTTAAAGGCATGCAAACAATCCTCATTGAATTTGAAAGGTGTGTCTTTCGCGAGTAGGTTTGTAAGTGGTTTTGCAATTTTTGAAAAATCTTTTATAAACCTTCTATAAAATCCAACATGGCCTAAAAAGCTTATAATGCCTTTCTCGTTAGTAGGAGGGGGAAGTTTTTCAATAACTTCAACTTTGGCCTTATCTACCTCGATCCCCTTGTGGGAGATTCGGTGGCCCAAAACAATTCCCTCTCTTACCATAAAATGACATTTCTCCCAATTTAGGACCAAGTTAGATTTTTCACACCTTTCTAATACAAGAGATAGATTAATTAAACAATTATAAAAGGATGACCCAAATACAGAAAATTCGTCCATGAATACCTCAATATGTTTCTCAATCATATCAGAAAATATGGACATCATGCACCTTTGAAACGTGGCCGGGGCATTACACAGTCCAAATGGCATTCTTCGATAAGCAAATACCCCATACGGACATGTAAATGCGGTTTTCTCTTGATCCTCGGGTGCTACGGTGATTGTACCCTGAATAGCCGTCTAGGAAGCAGTAATACTCATGTCCGGCTAACCGCTCAAGCATCTGATCAATGAAAGGGAGCGGGAAATGATCCTTCCTTGTGGCACTATTCAATCTCCTGTAATCAATACACACTCTCCAGCCTGTAACCGTTCGAGTAGGGATTAACTCGTCCTTTTCATTTGTGATGACAGTCGTTCCCCCTTTTTTTGGTACCACTTGGACGGGACTCACCCAAGAGCTATCTGAAATTGGGTATATGAGGCCGACTTCTAATAGCTTTACCACTTCTTTCTTGATCACTTCTTTCATTACCGAATTCAATCTCCTTTGAGGTTGTACTACTGGTTTGTGATTGTCCTCCATGAGGATTTCGTGCGTACAAAAAGTCGGACTTATTCCCTTCAAGTCATCAATGGACCAACCGATAGCACCCTTGTGCTTCCGCAGAATTCTCAACAACTTTTCTTCTTGCAACTCGCTCAAGCTTGCACTAATTATGGCTGGATTTTTTTCTTCTTCACCCAGGAATACATATTTCAAATGAATAGGCAGCTGCTTGAGTTCAATCGGTGGTGTCTTTTTCTTCGCGGACTCGTCTTCATTCCCTTTCAACTCCTCCCATCTAGTAGGAAAACGAGGGGAGTAGGATGGTGATGCTTCTAACATGGCCAACACTTCTTTCATCTTTGGGTCTTCACTTTCTTGAATGACATCTTGGGGTAGGCATAAAACTCTTTCTAATGGGAGGCTGGGTGTTTGATGCGTTATTTCTTCATTGACTATCTCATCTAAAATCTCGATTCGATTGCACCCTTCTCTTTCTCTTGAGTGTTCCATGGCTTTCAGAATGTTAAAAGTAATGGTTTCCTCATTTACTTTCAGGGTTAAGGTGTCATCTGCTACATCAATCAGAGCTCTCCCTGTTGCTAAGAAAGATCTCCCCAAAATCAAAGGAATGTCGTTGTCTTCCTCCATATCTAGTAGCACGAAATCCACTGGAAAAATGAACTTATCCACTTTAACCAACACATCTTCCACTACTCCATAGGGATGTTTCATTGAGCGATCCGCAAACTATAACATCAGTTGTGTGTCCTTGACTTTTCCGATGCCTAGCTTTTTGTATATTGAAAGGGGCATAAGACTTACACTAGCTCCAAGATCACACAAGGCTTTCCCAAAAGTTCTATTTCCAATAGCGCACGGGATTGAGAAGCTTCCAAGGTCCTTGAGCTTTGGTGGTAACTTCCTTTGTAGTATAGCACTACACTCTTCCGTAAGCATAACTGTTTCTCCTCCGATTTTTCTTTTTTTTTGACAGAATCTCTTTCATGAACTTAGCATATGTCGGCATCTGCTCTAGTGCTTCTGCAAAGGGGATGTTAATATGTAATTTTTTAAAAACATCAAGAAATTTCCCAAATTGTTTTTCAGTATCTTCCCTCCTTAATCTTTGAGGAAATGGAAGTCTAATTTCTGGTTTTGGCAGTGGTTCCCTTTTTTGTACCACAGGTTCTTCCTCCTTTTCAATAGCGGTGTGTTCTTCACCCGATATTGGTGTGACCATTTCCTCCAGGTGGTTTGGAGTCAAGGTACTTCTACTCTGTTTGGCTTCAGGTGGTACTTGTTCCCTCACTTTGCCACTCCTCGTGGTCACTGCATTAACATTGTTTCTAGGATTCAGAACTGTGTCACTAGGCAAATTTCCGGACGTTCTTTGTGCCATTTGTTGAGCAAGTTGACCCACTTGAGTCTCAAGATTATTTATTGAGGCAGAGTGATTTTTCTGAACGGCTCTTGACTCTTCAATGAAAGAACTGGTGCTTGTAACTAGTTTCTCTATAGCGCTCTCCCAAGCAGCCTTTCTCGATGGGACTTGGTTTGTTTGAGCCCCTTGTTGACCCTGAGATCCACCTTGTTGATCTCTCCAAGAAAAATTTGGATGATTTCTCCAACCAGGATTGTACGTACTAGAGTAGGGGTTATTCTGCCTGTTGTTGTTGTTACTCACAAAATTCACCTGTTCTAGTTCTTCTACCTCATTGTCATCCAGTGCTTCACAAACTCCAGTTTTATGTGCTCCTCCACAAAGGTTACAACTAGTCTGCTTTAGTAATTTAACATTGGCCACTTGGGGTTATATATTTAGAGCTGCCATCCCCTATAGAACTTATAAAATTGTCCCTCAATGAATATTTCTCTCAAGTGTTTAGAAGGGTTATGAATTTATCACTCAAATCCTAGAACATGCATCACGCTACCATAGGCTTGAAAAAATTCTAGTTAGTCATCACTATGCAACAATTACTTACATTTTTAGAGGACTTTCGGGTTGTAATGGGGCTTAGGTAAGGGTAGGACATTTTGGGATAGTAGGCTTTACTGCTTGGAGTTAGGTATATACTTCCAAATTATTCTACCATTTTTTCTTTTCATTATGGAGATTCTCAAACATTTAACAAAGAACCAAGGATATATTATTTATCGTTCTTTTTTTTTTTTGTGTGAGAATCACCACCCCAAACTTAAAAGTTTGCTATCCCATGAGCAACCCCAAACTTAGAATTTGATCAATACAAAACAAAACTTTTCTACCTAACTCCAAGTAGGGTGATGTAATTCAAGCAGGGTCTTTTTGTTTTTTTTGTTTTTGTTTTTGTTTTTTTTTTTGTGTTTTGTGTTTTGTGATGTGGCTAGTAACCGAAATAAAGGGGCAAGACTCAAAGGGGCTAGCAAAGGATAACATTTTTATAGGGTAGTTAGAAAGGCTCAAACAACCAAATAAAATTGCCTCAATGTATGCATAAATTACAAGTGATGCAAGTCAGAATTAGTGCAAGTTCTGAAGGGATAATACATGTCTGGATAATCACACAGCAAAGAATTTAAGTGTTTAGGCTCAAAAGCTCACAGTTAGGATAGTAAGAGAGAGTATGAACAATCAACATAATGCCAAACATGTATTCGAAAAGTTAAAATTGTATTTTTGAAAAACTTGATGGTCTATTAGCCTTCTGTGTAACACCCCGTTTTTCAAAGCGAGGGTATATTTTTTTTTTTCAAAAGAGAAGTTAAAATACCACAGAGATATAAATATGGTAAAACCTTTGGATAAAATAATTAAGTCATTATAATTTACAAGCAGCGGAAGAAGTTCTCAAAATATGAATTCAAAATATTTACATAACAAAAGTGGTACAGTCTTCCAGTTTAAAAATAAAAGCAACCCAAAAGAAAGACATTTGTTCCCTCTGTGTCAACCTAGTCTGATCATTTTACAAAACAACTAAACACCCTGAATGATCTCCACGCGCCCCGTGAGATCCTCCTAACGTAGCTCCAATCAAGCATTCCCATCTACATTCCCATCCGTAGGGTACGAACCGGTAGGATCATCCTGGCTCTCATTTGAGGGCAAAGCCCAGATTTCCACAATAGTTGTAAAGGGTCACCAACTGAAATTAATAGTTAACACATAACATTTACTTTTCAATGCACATTTAACCTTTTCAATTTATCATACATCTTAGAAGGATTTTCCACATGCTAAAAGTTCATGTAATGCTTGCCAAATATAAATGAAAACAAAAGAAAGTTCCCAATCCATCAAGTAACACATAACTCACCAAAACATTGATAAATCAATTGAGCAATCAATTATCTAACTCAAAATAAGATTTTCCACTAAGCCAATCGATCGGGGAAATCAATTTCCTGAAAGTTTTTAGTGAAAACTGAACTCTGGGCTTAAATCAATCGATTGGGTAAATCGATTGACTCAATCGATTAGGTAAATCGATTTCCTGACAGGCAGAGCCCCTGTATTGAATCCAATCGATTGGGCAAATCGATTTCGTGAAAGACATAGCCCCTGTAATGAATCCAATCGATTTGGCAAATCGATTTCTTAAATGATTTTGAAAAACATATTACAAAATCGATTGGGTAAATCGATTTCGTGAAAGACAGGGCCCCTGTAACTCATCAAATCGATTGGGTAAATCGATTTCCCTGTGTATTCTTTCAAAAATTCATAAACTAACTCAATCATATTCATACATAATCCCAAATCTTAACACTTAGCACTGATAACGCAATCGCTACAACAACATGAGTTTCGAAATAGTATTGCAATTAAACATGCTATCACCAAATTCCAAAACATAACATTTAACACTTATGACACAATTACTACAACATCAGGAGTTTCGAAATGGTATCGTAATCAAACATGTTATCACCAAATTCCAAAACATAACACTTAACACTTATAACACATTTACTACAACATCATGAGTTTTCGAAATGGTATTGCAATCAAACAGAATTACACATAATTTCAAAATCTACCGCTTAACGGTTTCAACGCAATACCCACACAAACATGATGAACCAACAAATCACATGGCATCACTTTGACTCGACAAACCCAATACAAACAAGATGAACCAACAAATCACATGGCATCACCTTGACTCGACAATCCCAACACAAACAAAATGAACCAACAAATCACATGGCATCACTTTGACTTGACAATTCCAACGCAGACAAGATGAACCAACAAATCACATGGCATCACCTTGGCGCGACAATCTCAACACAGACAAAATGAACCAACAAATCACATGGCATCACTTTGACTTGACAATTCCAACGCAGACAAGATGAACCAACAAATCACATGGCATCACCTTGGCGCGACAATCTCAACACAGACAAAATGAACCAACAAATCACATGGCATCACATTGACTTGACAATTCCAACACAGACAAGATGAACCAACAAATCACATGGCATCACCTTGGCACGACAATCTCAACACAGACAAGATGAACCAACAAATCACATGGCATCACATTGACTCGACAATTCATTTCTTCACAAAATCATTTTCACGACAACATTAAGTAAACGCAGATATTAAGAGATTCCCCATTCTTAATACTCATTTAACTTAATGATTTTCACAAACAAACACACATTAAGCAAACAGAAATATTAAGAGATTCCCCATTCTTAATACTCTTTTAACTCCAACGATTTTCGAAACAAAACATTCAGTAAACAAGTCATTAAGAGATTCCCCATTCTTAATACTTATTTAACTTAAACGATTTTCAAAACAAAACATTCAGTAAACAAGTCATTAAGAGATTCCCCATTCTTAATACTCGTTTCACTGAAACCATTTTCAAAAACAAACATTAAGTAACTAAGACATTAAGAGATTCCCCATTCTTAATGCTCAGTTAACTTAAACGATTTTCAAAACAACATTAAGTAAATAAGTCATTAAGAGATTCCCCATTCTTAATACTTATTTAACTTAAACGATTTTTCAAAACAAAACATTCAGTAAACAAGTCATGAAGAGATTCCCCATTCTTAATACTCATTTCACTGAAACCATTTTCAAAAACTAACATTAAGTAACCAAGAAATTAAGAGATTCCCCATTCTTAACGCTCAGTTAACTTAAACGATTTTCACAAACTCACATTAAGTAAACAAGATATTAAGAGATTCCCCATTCTTAATACTCGTTTAACTTAATGGTTTTCAAATTCCACACAAAACCAACTTTCACATTCAATCCTTAATTCGCACCAAATCATTTTCCACACAAACCACACAAAACAAACTCAAACATACTTTCATATTCAATCCATAATTCGCACCAAATCATTTTCCACACAAACCACACAAACCCATCTCAAGTTTCATCAGTATCAATTAAGAACACGTCAAAACATCAAACACAAATCAACAAAATCCACCACTCAAACACACAAGTTTCATTTACTCAAAATCATACATAAATGAGTTTTAAATTCATTTTCCACGAAACATTCATCAATATAACCAAAACCTAACTCTAAGATTTTACCCATAAAGCCTTAGATACATTTTCCCAAATCAATACTCCAACCCTAACAAAATTATTTTCCACACAACCACAGATAAGGCCCTAAATGCAAACTAAAAGTTTGTAAGGAGCCCTTACCTTCACGTTAGCTTTAACGTGCGATTACGACACCGTGAGTAAATCTGGTAAATTTTCCGCTCACAACGCCGCTTCCAAAGTTGGTTCCCTAGCACCGTAGCACGGAGGTGAGCAACTTTCCCTTCTATCTCTTCGTGAAACGAAGCTTAGATCTAGAAGAAACGGGAAGATTTGTGTTTGACGGTTTTGAAATCCCTAAACCGTTTTTCTTCGTTTTCGGATCAAAGAGGAAGAGTGAAGTTGAGAAATCCTTGTCCTATCACCCACTATCAATTTCGAACTCAAGGAAGCAAGGAAGAACGAAAATGGATGAAGATGGAGGAAGGAGAAGGATTGGGTGTTCACGCGAGGCAGAGGAGGGAGAAGGGAAAATGTTCTGTTTTCTTTCTCTCTCTTTCCTTCCTTCCTTTTTCTTTCCTTTCTATTTCTTTTCTTTCCAATTCCTTCCCTTCCTTTTCTATATATATATATATATTTATATATATATATATATTAATTATAATTAACAAATATCTCAAAACCTTTAGATATTTATTAAATTACCCTTTCACCCATAACGCATTAAACTCTTCGTAAAAGATTCACCGCAGTTAATTTAATTTTTTTATCGACGAGTAATTCTAATCGGGCATCAAAATATCTTTTTGGTCTTATAAACTCCAAAATATTAATAACGTTGGCTAAAAAGCCTCCGAGTTCAATACCAAAAATACACCAAAATACATAAAGTATACTTTAAAATTATGGGTCTTACATTCTGCAACCATTGAGTAATCAAGCATGTATGCATTAGGGAGACTTATCGACTTGAGCACTAACATAATCTAAGAAATAGAGTTTAACTTTCGAAATCCCAAACAGAAACTTTAAGATCAAGTGCATTTTATTACAACTTTTCATCATCAAACAAAGAAAACAAGAAGAAACACAGAAAAGCAAATATACTAGACTAAAACAAAGAAGAACAAGAAAAGAAACAAAGAAAAAAAATTCAAAACAAAAGAAAGAAAACTTCTCTAGTTTAGCAATTCAAGGATCCTCGTTTAGATCATCTGCTCCTGTTCCGCTCTGGTCGCCTGTGTACTGGCGAGGTGTAAATAGATCAGCATAAAACATGCCTCCCGGTGTCTGTTGAGAAGAGGCGAATGCTCGATAGAGATTGGTCATCCCCAGTTCTAATCTGGCGTGTCTATCTTGCTGATCAATCATTACTCGTTCCATCATAGTTTCCAATCTACCGATTCTGTCTTCGTTAGAGAGCTGAACTGGGTGTGGAGGGTGGTGCTGTGGTTCCTGTGGTTCAGTGTGTTCCTCTGCTGGCATCGCTGCTGGTGGGGCAACAGGGTAGTCTGCTGGAATCATAGAGTGTTTTGTTATCCATCTTGCAGTGATTGGAGTAGCTGGTTTCAACATTTCTTCGCCTTGTTTTGGTACCACTCTCACCAACTCACATAATTTGCCTATCAGGGAGGCGTGATGGAAGTACCCTGTTGGGGGATCAAGAATGGTTGTGCCCCGAATATCATTGGCTATTAACATGCCCACATTAATTCTGTCGCCTCTTAAGATAGCAAGTAGTAGACATGCTCTTTGAAATGTTATATCGGACACATTCGAACATGGCAATAGTGTATGATGGACAAAAGTACTCCATGCTTTAGCAATCGGGGTGAGGTCCACTTAGCGTAATTTCCGAACGAAGTCATCTCTATTTCGTACCCAATCTGTGCCTGGTCTGCATAAAATGCGTAGGATTTCCTGACTGCTTGCTCTTTTAAGTTGTTTTTCCATAGCTAGAAAGCGGCAGTCATTATAGTTCGGCAGGCCAAAGATTTCATTGATGACTTGAGGTGTGAACGGCACCCTTTTTCCCCTCACATAACTCACAAATTGGTCAAGTGGGAATGGTTGGTCAGACTTTAGATCAGAGGCATTAGAGTAGAATTCCACAGCTAATGATTTGCTAGCTGCGGTGACAAATGTGGTCAGCTTCTCCCATCCTCTGGCAGCAATCATAGCCTGGATGTCAACAAATTCGTCGTCTTCCAATTGAAAATTCTTTTCACTTACAAATTTGTGGACTGCTGGGAGTTTGGCATGGTATTCTTGTGTTGCCATGTTCTTGAATAGGAATGCATCATGCTGTGGGGCAGAGGATGTAGTTGCAACCTTAGTTCGTTTTGCCTTTTTTTGGGTTGCCATTAGGTCCTGCAAAACAAGTAATCACCCCCAGAGTTCAGAATATTCCAAGTTAGAGATAATTAATTTAAGCACGGTCGACCTTGGAGAAATAACATCATACATGGCCATGAGTTTGTCCACTAACATTCTAAGAGATAATAATGCATGTGCATTGGTTGTGTCATTTTAACAAACAGTTGGAATGCAAGCATGATGATGGTTGTGACATTTTATCAAACAGTTGGCATGCAGGCATCATAGTGGTTGTGGCATTTTAGCAAACAGTTGGCATGCAGATATCATAGTAGTTGTGGCATTTTAGCAAACAGTTGGCATGCAGGTATCATAGTGGTTGTGGCATTTTAGCAAACAGTTGGCATGCATGCATCATAGTGGTTGTGGCATTTTAGCAAACAGTTTGAATGCAGACATAATAATGAATGAAAAACACCCAATCTCGCAACCATTAACCCTATTCGATCTCATTAGCAACACACATGCATGCATAATGTATAAAATTCAGCATAGATTCACATTTACAAGAGAAAAACCCACATGCATTAGTAACCAAGAATGAGTTGCTTAGAAGTTTTGGGAAACTTACTTGAGGATGAGACAATTTTCGAGATTGTGTGAGTGAGCTTGGCCTTCAATGACAATGGTGTTTGTGGAGGGGGGGGGGGTTGGTGAAAGACGAAAAAGGGTACTTACTTTTAAAGCCTTACAATGCGCTTCAAGCGCATGGGACACGCTTCAGGCGCGCGCAAGACAGTAGCCAATCTGCAAAATGCGCTCCAGGCGCGAGGCATGCGCTCCAGGCGCGTGTTAACAGAACTGGAACAAGCAAAATGCGCTTCAAGCGCAAGGCATGCGCTCCAGCTCCAGGCGCGTT
The DNA here is from genome assembly GCA_037974875.1 of Cicer bijugum. Lineage (NCBI taxonomy): Eukaryota > Viridiplantae > Streptophyta > Magnoliopsida > Fabales > Fabaceae > Cicer > Cicer bijugum. Next base: position 4,574,001 of record JBBPBT010001178.1, on the reverse strand, counting down.
TTTGGTGCTTCTTAACAAAAAAAAACAACCCCCAACACATTTTTATGATTTCTTGCTTATACTAAACATCAAGAATGAATAAAATTAGTAACTAAATGCTAAAATTAAGATTAAATGAAGTGACGTCAACAAAAATGAAAAGGATATGAAGTTGGGTTGCCTCCCAACAAGCGCTTGTTTAGTGTCCTGAGCTTGACAATTCACTCTTCAAGTTGTGTCCAGATGGATGGACTCCATCGAAAGTTTTGACTCTTCCCCGAAATACGATTTGAGTTTTTGTCCATTGACCTTGAAGTTCCGATCGGAGTGTGTATCTTTCAACTCTACGGCACCGTGTGGAAATACCTTGATTACCTTGAAAGGGCCCGACCATCTTGACTTTAGTTTTCCAGGAAACAACTTCAATCTTGAGTTGAATAGGAGAACTAGTTCTCCTTCTTGGAATTCCTTGAGTCTTATTTTTTTGTCATGCCATTTCTTGGTTTTTTCTTTATACAAGTACTTCGTCGCCCAAAACGCTCGATGCTCAGGTTCGAGAGGTAAATGACAAGCTTTAACATACACCATTTGATACGGGGACATATCCAGGGGGGTCTTAAAAGCTGTTCGGTAGGCCCAAAGTGCATCATCAAGTTTCGTTGACCAATCTTTTCGTGAGGCAGTTACTGTCTTTTCTAGGATTTGTTTAAGCTGCCTGTTGGAGACTTCAACCTGCCCACTAGTCTGTGGATGGTATGGGGTTGCCACTCTATGACGCACATTGTATTTCTTCAGAAGGTATTCAATATTCCGGTTTAGAAAATGGGTGCCTTCGTCACTAATCAAGGCTCGAGGCACGCCGAAACTAGCGAATATGTTCTTCTTGAGAAAGGTGATAACCTGTTTTGAATAATTTGTTGGAGTAGCTATTGCTTCAACCCATTTTGAGACATAATCCACCGCCACCAAAATATAAACCTTGTTATATGACGATGGGAATGGACCCATGAAATCAATACCCCACACATTGAACACTTCTACTTCTAATACAGGATTTTGCGGCATCTCATCCCGTTTTGAAATGTTACCGGTGCGCTGGCATCGATCGCATTTCTTCACATAGTTGAATGCATCTTTGAATAATGAAGGCCAAAACAATCCCGATTGTAGAACTCTTGCTGCAGTTCGGTCACCCCTGAAATGACCCCCATACTCAGAGTCGTAGCAGTGCCACATTACCTTTTCTTGTTCCTCCTCGGGCACACACCTTCGCAACAGCCCATCCACTCCTCTTTTGTACAGAAAGGGTTCATCCCATACATAGAATTTGGCATCGTGGATAAACTTCTTTCGTTGTTGGTAAGTGAAATCAGATGGGATTGTACCCCCCCCACCTTGAAATTAGCAAAGTCGGCGAACCACGGTGCCATGGTAATGGCGAAGATGTGCTCATCAGCAAATTGATCTCGAATCGGTCTAATATCCTCATTCTCCTCGACCTTCTCCAATCGAGATAGGTGGTCAGCCACAGTGTTCTCTGATCCCTTTCTATCCCGGATCTCAATGTCAAATTCTTGTAGTAATAGAATCCATCTAAGCAACCTTGGTTTTGATTCTTGCTTAGTAAACAAATACCTCAAAGCAGCATGATCAGTGTAAACAATAACTTTCGATCCTAATAGATAAGACCGAAATTTATCAAAAGCATAGATACAGCTAATAATTCTTTTTCAATTGTAGCATAATTGTGTTGTGCCTGATTTAAAACATGACTAGCATAGTAGATCACATGCAACATCTTGTCTTTTCTTTGTCCCAGAACTGCCCCAATAGCACTGTCACTTGCATCACACATGATTTCAAAAGGTAGTGACCAGTCAGGTGCAGTGATAATGGGGGCAGTTATCAGCTGTTTTTCAAATTGTTAAAGGCATGCAAACAATCCTCATTGAATTTGAAAGGTGTGTCTTTCGCGAGTAGGTTTGTAAGTGGTTTTGCAATTTTTGAAAAATCTTTTATAAACCTTCTATAAAATCCAACATGGCCTAAAAAGCTTATAATGCCTTTCTCGTTAGTAGGAGGGGGAAGTTTTTCAATAACTTCAACTTTGGCCTTATCTACCTCGATCCCCTTGTGGGAGATTCGGTGGCCCAAAACAATTCCCTCTCTTACCATAAAATGACATTTCTCCCAATTTAGGACCAAGTTAGATTTTTCACACCTTTCTAATACAAGAGATAGATTAATTAAACAATTATAAAAGGATGACCCAAATACAGAAAATTCGTCCATGAATACCTCAATATGTTTCTCAATCATATCAGAAAATATGGACATCATGCACCTTTGAAACGTGGCCGGGGCATTACACAGTCCAAATGGCATTCTTCGATAAGCAAATACCCCATACGGACATGTAAATGCGGTTTTCTCTTGATCCTCGGGTGCTACGGTGATTGTACCCTGAATAGCCGTCTAGGAAGCAGTAATACTCATGTCCGGCTAACCGCTCAAGCATCTGATCAATGAAAGGGAGCGGGAAATGATCCTTCCTTGTGGCACTATTCAATCTCCTGTAATCAATACACACTCTCCAGCCTGTAACCGTTCGAGTAGGGATTAACTCGTCCTTTTCATTTGTGATGACAGTCGTTCCCCCTTTTTTTGGTACCACTTGGACGGGACTCACCCAAGAGCTATCTGAAATTGGGTATATGAGGCCGACTTCTAATAGCTTTACCACTTCTTTCTTGATCACTTCTTTCATTACCGAATTCAATCTCCTTTGAGGTTATACTACTGGTTTGTGATTGTCCTCCATGAGGATTTCGTGCGTACAAAAAGTCGGACTTATTCCCTTCAAGTCATCAATGGACCAACCGATAGCACCCTTGTGCTTCCGCAGAATTCTCAACAACTTTTCTTCTTGCAACTCGCTCAAGCTTGCACTAATTATGGCTGGATTTTTTTCTTCTTCACCCAGGAATACATATTTCAAATGAATAGGCAGCTGCTTGAGTTCAATCGGTGGTGTCTTTTTCTTCGCGGACTCGTCTTCATTCCCTTTCAACTCCTCCCATCTAGTAGGAAAACGAGGGGAGTAGGATGGTGATGCTTCTAACATGGCCAACACTTCTTTCATCTTTGGGTCTTCACTTTCTTGAATGACATCTTGGGGTAGGCATAAAACTCTTTCTAATGGGAGGCTGGGTGTTTGATGCGTTATTTCTTCATTGACTATCTCATCTAAAATCTCGATTCGATTGCACCCTTCTCTTTCTCTTGAGTGTTCCATGGCTTTCAGAATGTTAAAAGTAACGGTTTCCTCATTTACTTTCAGGGTTAAGGTGTCATCTGCTACATCAATCATAGCTCTCCCTGTTGTTAAGAACGGTCTCCCCAAAATCAAAGGAATGTCGTTGTCTTCCTCCATATCTAGTAGCACGAAATCCACTGGAAAAATGAACTTATCCACTTTAACCAACACATCTTCCACTACTCCATAGGGATGTTTCATTGAGCGATCCGCAAACTATAACATCAGTTGTGTGTCCTTGACTTTTCCGATGCCTAGCTTTTTGTATATTGAAAGGGGCATAAGACTTACACTAGCTCCAAGATCACACAAGGCTTTCCCAAAAGTTCTATTTCCAATAGCGCACGGGATTGAGAAGCTTCCAGGGTCCTTGAGCTTCGGTGGTAACTTCCTTTGTAGTATAGCACTACACTCTTCCGTAAGCATAACTGTTTCTCCTCCGATTTTTCTTTTTTTTTGACAGAATCTCTTTCATGAACTTAGCATATGTCGGCATCTGCTCTAGTGCTTCTGCAAAGGGGATGTTAATATGTAATTTTTTAAAAACATCAAGAAATTTCCCAAATTGTTTTTCAGTATCTTCCCTCCTTAATCTTTGAGGAAATGGAAGTCTAATTTCTGGTTTTGGCAGTGGTTCCCTTTTTTGTACCACAGGTTCTTCCTCCTTTTCAATAGCGGTGTGTTCTTCACCCGATATTGGTGTGACCATTTCCTCCAGGTGGTTTGGAGTCAAGGTACTTCTACTCTGTTTGGCTTCAGGTGGTACTTGTTCCCTCACTTTGCCACTCCTCGTGGTCACTGCATTAACATTGTTTCTAGGATTCAGAACTGTGTCACTAGGCAAATTTCCGGACGTTCTTTGTGCCATTTGTTGAGCAAGTTGACCCACTTGAGTCTCAAGATTCTTTATTGAGGCAGAGTGATTTTTCTGAACGGCTCTTGACTCTTCAATGAAAGAACTGGTGCTTGTAACTAGTTTCTCTATAGCGCTCTCCCAAGCAGCCTTTCTCGATGGGACTTGGTTTGTTTGAGCCCCTTGTTGACCCTGAGATCCACCTTGTTGATCTCTCCAAGAAAAATTTGGATGATTTCTCCAACCAGGATTGTACGTACTAGAGTAGGGGTTATTCTGCCTGTTGTTGTTGTTACTCACAAAATTCACCTGTTCTAGTTCTTCTACCTCATTGTCATCCAGTGCTTCACAAACTCCAGTTTTATGTGCTCCTCCACAAAGGTTACAACTAGTCTGCTTTAGTAATTTAACATTGGCCACTTGGGGTTATATATTTAGAGCTGCCATCCCCTTCTTGATCTCAGTGGCGATAACCTCTTCCATCTTCGATATAAACCTGCCTGGAGCTAACCCATCAATAACATTCAACTCCATTACACCAATTGTTGACCCACCACTTCTGTCATACAACATCATCTGTTCATTTGATGCCATGATCTCAATAATTTTTCGTGCTTCTGTTGCGGTTTTGTAATTCAAAGAACCATCGGCTGTGGCATCTAACATAATTCTAGTGCTCGGCCTCAAGCCATTACAGAATATTTGCATTTGGGCAGTGTCGTCATAAGAATGATTAGGACATCCGGCTAGTAAGTTTTTGAATCTCCTGTAGGTGTCACGAAGAGATTCCCCCTCTTTCTGTTTGTAACCGGTGATTTCTTGCCTCTTTCTAATGAACATGGCTGGGGGGAAATATTGTTCCAAGAATTTATCCTCAAGATCATCCCATGTGGTGATGCTGTCGGCGGGGAATGAAAGAAACCACTCTTTAGCATCATCTATCAAAGAGAATGGAAATAGCTTCAATTTCTTGCATTCTTCAGACAACCCATCCACCTTCACTGTTTCACATAATTCAAAGAAATTTGTGAGGTGTCTATTGGCGTCTTCGTTATGTCTACCGGCAAAATGAATTTCCCTCAACTCTCGGTATAGAGCAGGACTTATTTCAAACTTATTGACTGTGACCGGTTGGTGACGAATGGGTAATCGAGCACGATTTCTGTTTCGATTCCCATACTCTTCGAGAGTACGTTCTGGTGGTGGTGGTTCGGCCATTTCAGTTAATATGACAGAATCACCTAAAACCTCTTCGTCCACTACTAAATGTCTTTCCCTTTGTCTCCTTTCACGAGCTGCTTTTCTATGTGCTTTCGCTGTTTTTTCAATTTCTGGATCAAAGATAAGTTCAATTGAGGACTGGCCTCGCATACAAGGTTAGACAAATTGTGAGTACTGAAGAGATTTAAAATAAGAGAAAAAGAAAAAAAAACAAAAATTTTATTGCATAGTAAAAAATTTCAATTAAGTAAATAAATTAAACTCAATAGTGATATGGCAATCCCCGACAACGGCGCCAAAAACTTGATAGCGTTTCAGCAAGTGTACTGAATCGTTGCAAGTAATAATAAAACGGTAGTACCGAGTGTCGAACTCAAGGATTGCGTTTTACTATTGAATTATATTTGATTACTAAAATTGAACAAAAAGGTTCCCAAGTTGATTGAAATAATGTTTGAAATTAACAACAATAATAAAATTGATCTTTTATAATGAGAAAAATGTCAGGGATGAGTTTCACTTCGAATCCAAAGTAACCCCTAATTCCTTAGTAGATTTAAGATTAGAATTAAGCATTAGCGTATAGAAATTCTCTTGTAAATTATTGCTTTGCAACTAATTTAAATGGTTTCATGACCTGCATCTATCCCTAGACTACAAATTCATGAACTTCTCATCTCAAGCATTCGTAAAGTCCACTTCCATTTCAAAATACAAATCGTAGAACATTTTAATGTTGATCAAGCAATAAAAAGTATTAAGCACAGAGATGAGAAAAACAATTCAATAAACTCATTCATATAACTAGAAATCAAATCAGAAAAATAAGGGTTTCATCTGGTTACACTCATCCCTAACAAATAGGGTTTAGTTACTCATGACAGAGATACAAAAGATAAGGACTAAAGAAGAATTACAACAATGATTCATGGATGATTCTTGATAAAACTGCTTCAATGGCGTTAGAAACGGCCGTCTTTGAGTTTCTATGCTAGGGCACAAGTCTCCCAAGTTTCCCAGAGTCAAAAAGATCCAAAAAACAATAAAAAAAATTGCGTTTTTATGATTGCTGATGCGCGTCACGCGCTCCAGGCGCGCAGGGCGCGCTCCAGGCGCTCATTGGCAGAGCTGAAATAGGTGAAATGCGCTCCAGGCGCATCCGGGCGCGCTCCAGGCCCGCAGCATCTGCTGTCTGACGTATTTTGCATATTTCTCATCTTTCGCGTCTGAATTTGGTCCCGTTGTCTTCATGAAAGTTGTAGATATGGATCTTAGCTTTCATTAACACTTAGAGTGACACTAATTGGACATCTAGAACTCCAGATATGGCTGAAATACTCCACATATATCATGTTGATTTTTCACCAAAATTCAGCACTGCACTTAAAAACAAAACGCAATGTAAAATTACAAAAAATTCCTACTTAATCACTAAAATACAAGCATAACATATTAGTAAATTCAAAGAACAAAAATAAACCGAATGTATCAAATAAATCCTTAATTTAACTGATGATTGAAGTTAAATAAGACTAAAACAGTGGAAAAATGTGCATATGATGAAGAGTTATCAACATCCGTAATAGAAAGGATATGGAATTTGTTAAATTGGGGCAGGGGAATATGTCAGTAGTGGAGTATCCAGCTAAGTTCGAAGAATTATATAGGTACTATCCACTCTATGTAGGAGAGGCTGGAGAAACGTCTAGGTGCGTCCAGTTGTAAATGGGACTTAGGCCACATATCAAGAAACAAGTTGGAATGCAAGAGATCTATGATGAGGATAGTCTTGCTGAAAAGGCACATTACCAAAAATTCACATTACCGAAACATTGGATCCATGAAGGACAAGAGGTCTATGTGTCATAATAGAGGAAAACCTTACTCTTTTCCTCTTAGAAAATTTGGAAGTCGTTTGAATTATCAACAATACAGTTTTTCAGCTAAAAAAGGAACTATAGTGGTAACAGAAAAGGAAATGGAAACAATTATAGTTGTGGGAGTGGTAGAGGAAACCCCAATGGACGGGGAGTTAGTAGCGGGATTAGTAACAACAGGAGTCAAGTCTCGAGCAACAATAATGGTAAAAATGGCGATCGAGCTACTCCTATCTGATGTCACAGGTGTGGTAAGCAGGGTCACATGGCATATGAATGTAGAGAAGCTGGAATTACTTATTTTAATTGTCAATAACAAGGCAACATTAGCACCACATGTCCCTACTCAAGGAAGACTCCACAACATGGAAACCAAAGTTCCCAAGCCAACCGACCTAAATCCACTGGAAGAGTCTTTGCCCTCAGTGGTGCAAGAGCGTTTGAGAAAGACAACTTGTTCCAAGGTACGTGTCTCATAAGTGATACTCCTTTATTTGTGCTATTTGATTGTGGTGCCACTCATTCCTTTTTGTCTCCAGACTATGTTAGATGTTTAGGACTACCTGTGTCTCGTTTGCAGTATGGTTTGATTGTGAATACCCCAACTAGTGATTATGTTGATACCTCTAGTGTTTGTCTTGAAATTTCAATCCATGTGTGTGGAAGGGACTTCTGAGTTGACTTAATGTGTTTACCTTTGCGTCGGGTCAATGTGATTCTTGGTATGGATTGGCTATCTGCCAACCGTGTTCACCTAGATTTTTTTAGTAAAACCATTGAATTCATGGAGTCAGAAGAGATGGATAAGACTAGCAATATATCCGCCAACCAAGTGAAGGCACCCTTGAAAAATGATGTCCAATTATACATGATCCTAGCCTCATTGGAATTTGGAGAAAAAGTGGTAATACGAGTTGTCCCTATTTTGTGTGAATTCCCTGAAGATGTCACTAGTTTACCACCAGAGTGTGAGATTGAGTTTAGCATTGACCTTGTACCAGGTACTGGACCCATATCCGTGGCACCATATAGGATGTCACCCTTAGAATTGTTTGAGCTTAAGAAGCAATTGGAAGAGCTTTTAGATAAACAATTTATATGGCCTAGCGTGTCACCATAAGGTGCACTTGTGTTGTTGGTTAAGAAGAAGCATGGATGTATGAGATTGTGTGTAGATTACCGCCAACTTAATAGTGACAATCAAGAATAAGTATCCGCTACCCGGGATAGATGACCTTATGGGCCAATTGAAAGATCTTGTGTGTTTAGTAAGATCGACTTGAGATCACGTTATTATCAGATCCGAGTGATGTCTTCTGATATCCCTAAAATTGCCTTTAAAACTCTTTATGGCCATTATGAGTATTTGGTTATGCCTTTTGGTGTGACTAATGTACCAGCAGTTCTTATGGTTCATAGAAGGATTCTCCAATTTGGCCTTACCTTTAACTAAGTTAACTCGAAAAGGGAAATTGTTCTTGTGGGATTCCCATTGTGAGAATAGTTTCTAAGAGCTTATGAAATGATTGACCTTTGCACCGATCTTAGTGTTACCTGACCAGAGTGAACCCTTTGTAGTATATTGTGATGTGTGTGGTTCAGGATTAGGTGGAGTACTTATGCATGATGGGAAGGTGGTAGCATGTGCTTCTATGCAACTGAAGATTCATGAGAGGAACCACGCTACCCATGACCTAGAACTGTAAGCAATTGTCTTTGTACATAAGATGTGGAGACATTATTTATATGGATCTAGATTTGAAGTTTTTAGTTACCATAAGAGCCTTAAGTATCTTTTTGACCAGAAGGAGTTGGACATGAGACAACGTAGGTGGATGGAATTGCTTAAAGATTTTGATTTTCAGCTTAACTATCATCCTAGAAATCCAATGTAGTGGTTGATGCCTTGAGTAGGAAGACTTTGAGTGTGTCTGCTTTAATGGCTAAGCATAGTGAGTTGTTGGAACAGTTTAGAGACCTTAGTTTAGTTTGTGATGTGACACCATAAAGCATTAAATTGAGAATGTTGAAGGTAACTAGCGGACTATTGGAAGAGATTGAAAAGAATTAGAAATTGGATTTATACCTTTTAGATAAGTTACTGTCAATAGAGCAAGGGAGAGAACCTGATTTTAAAATAGTTGTGGATGGAATTTTGAGATTTAAGGATAGAATTTGCGGATCCGGTGTAGATGAGTTAAGAAAGATGATCTTAGAAGAAGGATATAGGAGTTGTCTAAGTATTCACCCTGGAGCCACAAAGATGTATATGGACCTCAAGAAGATATTTTGGTGCTCAAAAATGAAAAAAGATGTTGCTGAGTTTCTGTATGCTTGTCTGACCTATCAAAAGTCTAACGTAGAACACCAAAAACCTTTAGGTTTGATGCAACCTTTGAGTATTCCAAATTTTATTTATATTTCATTTAATTGTTAATATAAGTTTTTAATATTGTATTTATTTTATTTATTATCTTAAAAATAATATTATTTTAGTATGAAAACTTGGAAGGATAAAATTTTAATTATAGATGAGTAAAATAAATGTTTAGTAATTTTAGGTGGTTTATCCTTGTAATTAAATTGTGTTTAAAAAAAAGTGTGTTAAAAAATTAGTTTTGGTAAATGTTAATTGTATTTATAAAAATTAAAATAAAAAGACTAAAATGTGTTTTTTGGGATAGAGTCATATGTAAGACTAAAACCTAATAATAATAATAATAATAACAATAACAATAATAATAATAATAATAATAATAAAGGAAGAAAAATAATAACAAAAAGACGAGAACACGTTCTTGCCTCTTCCTTCTTCTTGGTATACACCGCCGCCAACAACCATTTCCTCTTCCTTCTTCTCTCCTCGACCACGATCATTACAATGGTTGTCTTAGAAAATTGAGACTACATTCGTGATCATAATGATCTCCTATTTCATTCTCAACCTGAATCGCAAATTGAAACGTCTTATTTCTCTTTGTCAAAAATTGCACCTCCACCTTTTGATCAAGATTTTAGGCACCACAATTATCCCCAACGAAAACCAATACCATATTTAGACTCCATGAAACAGCCTCTTCCATTACCCATGCTTGAAATCACCAATTGTTACACTTAAAAAAATGGGTTTCCACCCTCATCGCAACTGTGTTGTAGAATTATGACCAACAAGTTCATCGTCCTGAAACATTGATAGCATTTTTGGATACCCCTCGTCGAAATCTTCAAGAAGCACTACTCATTTGCGTGTTTCGGCGAAGTAGACGTCGAACCCTGTCGGCGCTCCAACGTGTCGGTGAGGCATTTTCTAATAACTTGTTTCACGACATTTTGAATATGTTTCTTCGCCTATTATTTTTATTAATTATGTAACATTTTTAGGTTTGCTTAATTATCAGCCATGTTTAATTGACTCTGCAAAATCATCGATGCTTTTGGATCGTTTGTTGCACATTGTCGACATGTGATGGTTGCTGAAAATTGTTTTGATTCTTATATCATACGAACGCGTCACACTGAGGTATGGGGTAAGCGAGAGTTCGAATTCATGAGTGTAAATTAAGTGAGATGAACAGGAAAACAGTATGTCTCATAATTCATACGGGGCTCCCTACATACGACTAAAGCCCTTTGAGTAATAATTGACTAATGAGAAAACTTGAATTTGATGAGGTTAAAATACGAGTTAGAAACTTTTATAGGTGTTGTTTGATTTAAGGTTTGAAGATTGCGTGGTAGTTGAATTATTGTAGAATTGTGTATTTGACGTATTATGTGTTTTGTTTATATCTACCTTGATATTGTTATATGATATAAAATATGATAAATTGTTATTAATTCAATTTCAACTGAAGTGGTATGTGTGAATCATTTAGTATTGTTATATGTGAGTGAAAATTATATATTGTTGGAGTTTGTATATTATCATGATAAATTTTGAATGTAATATATGACTAAGAAAATATGCATTGATGATAACTTCTTGACTTATGATGTTACCACCTTGATGAATATCATGAAATGCATATTGCATTTTATTGAATAATGACGAATTCGACCTGTGCCAATAATGGTTCTCTTAATGGAGTGAGTAACTTAGGCCAACAAGGGGAGAAAATAGATGTTGATTATTTTTGAAGTGGCGATTATTTGGTCATCATATAGGTAGGGCCTGACAAGCCTAGTAATTCCGGGGATGTACAACTGAAGGACTCTGATCGTGGCGGTCTACTGTTAAGCCTCAAGATGAGATTGTTAAACCTTGGAGGTATTCGAGTGGGGAACTCCTAGGTGACTTGGAGATAACACTCCAAATGTCGGGAGCTACCATGAAACACACGTTTACCTCGATTGTTGCGTATATGTGCCTCGGGTTGAGTTGAGAGGATCTATGAGGAACTGACCAAATTGAATTTTTCGTCCACTTCTGTGCTGGCATAGTATCAAGCCTCCTAACCAAGGTAACAAAGAAAGAGGAGGAGGTGAGAGTATAAGAGCATGCATGACATTACTTGATTTGTGTATTTACTTACTTGATGTTGTGGATTCTATCAATGTTTTACCTTAATTATTCTTGTTGGTTGTGATTTGATATAATACGGTGTTCAATATATTTTACGTGTTCTTCTCAATTATTTATACTATTACATGTTTTCGAAGCCACCCCTTGTTGCTTGCGTTTGACGCTTGCGAGAGCGTAGTCATTCAGGTTATCGATTGGTGATCCACACTCTGATAGGTGATACTGAGTCAGAGTAATTTTTCTTATTTTGTTGAGTTATGAACTAATTTAGATTTTTGTAAATTTGATTGATCAATTGTGTTATTTTTAACTTTTATTTAGAGGTAGAAATTAACTGTATCTAAGGTTAGAATGTTCTTTTACGTCGATATTAAAGGGAATTTTTTCGTTGAAAATATTTATGCAAACAATTTGTGTAAATGTGAATGTGATGCCCTGAACCTTGTAGTTTAAAAGAAAACTTTTATACTCTATTTTAGAACCGATGCGAATCTCTTTCAAAACTAGTACATTTTACTTTTTATTTAAATTTGGGTTTACGGTGTCACACTAAGAGATGGTAAGTTCCATTGTAATTAACTCACACAATTGTGAACTCGAGAAAAGAAAAACAACCTAGCAATATCGTCATTTTCCAGTAGTGCCTGAACTTAAGGACAATCAATTATTAACTATTTGTAATGTATACTCCAATCAATATCTTATAATATATATATATATACGTCTATGTAAATTGAATTATATGATTAAAATCAATAATTGTTTTATCATTTTAGTATAAGGAAAACATATAGCCTAAAGAGAGTTAGAACTTTAAAACATAATTTAATATTTTCAAATTTAAAAATAGAGTACTCACATAATAATTAAATACAATAATGTCAATTACACATAACTCAAAAAGAATAGTGTATTATGATTAAAATAAAATTAACCTTTATCAAACAAATAAACCTTTGATTGTAAAACTGAAGCACGGTTTATTTAAAAATATAAAACTAAAATTTGAACTTAATGTAAATTATATTTATTTTTAATTTTTAACATAATTTAGTTTTTAATAAATTGTATACAAACATGTCTATTTATCGAGGGAAGAGATATAAACGTATAGAACAATTGTATTAATTAAATAAGTTGAATTTATTTTATTTATCGGACTAAAACATTGGAGATAAAGCAAAGTTTGCCAAATCAAAAATAAATATTAAACACAAAAATTTAACAAACATAATTTGTAATTAGTTATATATATAAATAAAAGTTTACTAAATTTAATCGTATAAAATGGATAATCACAATTCAAAGATCATGGCCCTAAAATCCTAAGGAAAGAAAATGAACTCTAAAGCTCTGTCAGCCACTTAAGAAACGAAGAAAAGAGAATGGGAAAATCATCGTGAAGAATCAGATGATGAAGAGTTGTACTTTATACAAAATTATATACATATTTCTCTAACAATAATTTGACAATAAATTTAGATTTTTTGTTCAACTTTTTCTTATATTGTTTTTCTATTAAGTAAGCAACGAGTTAAATTAAAATGTTAGTTGCAACCAATTTTAATATCATTAAAACAACACTCATTTTTGTCTTAGCATTTTTAATACTATATTTTGTATCCTCATTTGAATGGGTCAACTTAGATTATTTTCTTGCTCAATCATTTAAAAAATATAGTTACACGATAATACAAGTGATAAAAGAGCACGTCTAATATGATTTTCTAGTAGATAATTAAATATATTAATATTTATTAAAATACTTTTATATTATTAATACTAAACTTAATTTATGGGCATTGTTTGAAGTATGGTCTTCATTATAGATTTATTTGAAAAATTATTATTTTTGGTTTTATGCATCATACCCACACATTTGAGACAGTGATTTATTTTTTGGCTGAACATTTGAGTTAGTGATGAGTGTTTAGCAATTAGTATTTTTTTAAAATAATGTAGTAATTTGAAAGATGTAAATTTTAACACATTATTAATTAACATTATAATTTTGACAAATTATTTGATTCCTTATAAAGACCATTAATGATTAATATAATATTAACTTGATACTTATTACTATAATTTAATGCATAGATATTCTATTTAATGAGTGAAATATGATATAACACATTAATTAATAAATCGGTTGATCAAACTTTTAAATATTTTTTTAACAGTTTAATATAATACTAAGTCATTAAAATATAACTAAAATATTAATATAATATTTCGATGAGTAAAACATAATATATGAATTAGTTGCAATTACGTTTTCAAAAATATTCTACATAATCTTAAATGTGTGTTTATAAACCCATATATAATAATTACTCAAATAAACTCACTTGAAAATATTACTTTACAAACAAGATCAATAAGTTATATTATTTATGAAATTTTAAATCTTATTCACCTTAATAATAATAAATTAAAATCTGTATATCATGGGCAACCCGCGAGACACATTCTAGTTTTTTTTTATTATTTGTCAATTTTTAATTGGTTGTGTCTAGAGGTTGATGTTTTAGTGGAGTGACCGTCTAAGAAATTTTCACAACAAAGTAAAAACTAAATATTTGATATCATTGCAAAAAAAAGTCAATATATAAAATCACAAACTATTATTTCTTTGGATCTCTTTTAGCGTCATTGTAAAATATTTTAACTTAGACATCTAATAAAATTTTACCTTATATATATATTTATGTAGTTGGTTACAAGATAATATTATAACATATATAAATTGTGAAATATCTGATTTTTTTTTTTTCCATTAAGCTCAAAATATATGAAAATCTAACTGTAGCAAATATTAACTTTTAAGCTTTCGATACATAAGTGTTAATCATGTCACATTCCAGAATTGACAATCATTAATGAATTTCTGATTTAGGGTTTGAAAATGTACTCAAGATGACGTTTTTCAATGATTATAAATGGAGAACAACATAGATTGTCAAATCAAACTTAAATATACAAAGAGAAATACAATATTTATAAGAAAAACAAGAAAAATGTCAAAGAGTGAGATGAAAAATATTGTTATGATTATGTTCATAATTAATGCAATGAATATGTTTATTTTTGCTCTTGCCGATGAAACTTCTTCACTAACAGCACCTCCAGCATAAAATGCAGACAGTAGAATCGGTGTATTGCTTTGTCTTGGCAAGTGTGGTTTGAAATGTGCAAGTGACGTAGGAAATCCTATATCATTTGCAGCTTGTCTTACTACTTGTAGATTAAATTGTCATAAGAACTCATCACAAATTGCACATGATTGTACTACAAATTGTGCTTAATCGAAGTCTAACAATATTGGTATTGGAATGTTTATCCTTTCTCGCTTTTATATTATATATTGGTATCATTATCAATCAAATACTATAAATTAATAGAGTTGACTTAAATCATGATGTTTCTTACATATTGATATTTTATTTTTTTCAGATGCACGTAACATTAATGGAATCCTGAATTCATGCTTGGAAACTGGCAAGGACAAATAATGTATATTACTACGTGGATGTAACACTACATAAATCAGAAATCGGATGACCTAATTAATTGTATTAATTACTTTTGTGGCAATAAATAAACTTTTTCTCTCTTTCTTTCTATATGTATGTGTGTGTGTGGATGAGGTCAAATGACACTAAGGTGGCAAATTAAAAATTGACGCTATATCTTGTCCATTTAATTAGTTTTGATCACGAAGATTACGTTAATCAACTCAAAACTCATGTGACTCTCTCTCCCACTTATACTCTTTCTCAAATGTCAAATAAGAGATGAACAACAAAATGTTAAAACATTTCATGTTGTCTCTGTGCAATGATAGTAATCTAATATCATCCTCAATCACTGCACAACAATGATAATGTTTTGATCACTTTTCATTTAACCAAATTTTTTATTGTCTGAAATTCACATGCCAGATATTTTGTGATTTGGGTTGATACTTGATTTAATCTTTACTTTATGGAAACAATTGATTTCTTCTTGTTCAACAAAATTTTGAAATGAAAACAAAACCAAATGCAACTCACTTGATTGAATCTTAGCTCAATTATAAGCGCCTTCGAAATGATATCTACTTTTTTATGTCTATTTATTGCTTTTATGTTTTAGCAGCATTAGTGTATGCTTTTAATAATTACAACACTAATAAAAAGGTTGACAATTGTTTATCCTTCTCAGTAATCTCATCAACAAGATATGGTACACACTTAATTTTTTTGGGAGGTTTATGGTTTCAATTAATAACTGACACTAAATATACGTTTCATTAAGGTTTTCTTTCCACTTTGAAAGTTTTATTTTGACCAAATCATGTTTTCTCTGGGAGTTAATTAACAAGTGATGCATTTGGTTAAGAGGCTTGATACTATGCTACCACACAAGTGACAAATAGTTAATGAGTCAACATGTCCTCATAGATCTTTTCAACTCAAGCTAAGACACATAAACGCGAGGGTCAAGGTTGTAAGACCCTTAATTCTAAAATCCTAAGTTATACAATTTTAGGGTATTTTGTGTTAAATTGCTTAGGCTTTTAACCCAGTTTTCGGTATTTAGTGAGTTAAAGGCCGAAAATATATTTTTGGAAATTGGATTAAAATTATTCGTCGAAGAATAATTTATTTAGGTTTCGAAGAATATAATTCTGGGCGGCTTTGTTAAAAATATCTCAGGTTGCTGAAAATTGTATTTGACAATTGAGTTGCGACGAGAGTAGATATTTTTGTCGAAATGGTTTGAGAAGTGATGATTTTCATAAATATCTGAAATATCTAGTTATTTAGATATTTATTTGTTTAGGTTTAATTATTATATATATATATATATAATTTTTATGTTATATATATATATAATATATTATTATTATTAGTAATATTATATAATATATGTATATATGTATATATTAGAAAGAATAGAAAACAGAGGAAGGAGTAGAGAAAGAATAGGAAACAGAGAAAGGAAAAAGAGGAAACGAAGCCTCCCATTCGCGAGCCCTTCTCCCTCTCCCTTTTCTTCCATTTTTCGTTTTCCTTACTTCCTTTAATTCGAGAATTGAAACCCAAGGCTAGTGGGTGAGGAAGATCAAGTTCCCAGCTTCTTCCTTCCTCCCGGATTTGTAAACGGAGTTAGGGATTTCAAAACCGTCAAACACAAACCTCCCCGTTTCACCTAGATCTAAACTTCGTTTCGCGAAGAGATAGCAGGGAAAGTTGCTCACTACATCGCTACGGTGCTAGGGGACCAACTTTGGAAGCGGCATTGCGAGCGGAGATTTTACCAGATTTGCTCACGGTACCGTAATCAAACGTAAAAGCTAAAGTGAAGGTAAGGGCTCCTTCCAAATTTCTAGTATGCATTTAGGGACTTACCTGAGGTTGTGTGGAAAAGGATTTTGTTTGGGTTAAAGTGTTGATTTGGGGGAAAATGAATTTAACTCGTTTGAGTATGATTTTGAGTAAATGAAATGTGACGTGTTTGAGTGGTATGTTGTGTTGATTTGTGTTTGTTGTATTTGACGTGTTCTTTATTAACACTGATGAAATTTGATGTGTGGATTGGATTTGATAATATGTTTGAGTTTGTTTTGTGTGGAATTCGAAAACCATTAAGTTAAACGAGTATTAAGAATGGGGAATCTCTTAATGTCTTGTTTACTTAATGTGTGTTTGTGAAAATCGTTTAAGTTAAATGAGAATTAAGAATGGGGAATCTCTTAATGTCTTGTTTACTTAATGTTTGTTTTGAAAATCGTCTTGTTTACTTAATGTTTGTTTTGAAAATCGTTTAAGTTAAATGAGAATTAAGAATGGGGAATCTCTTAATGTCTTGTTTACTTAATGTTTGTTTTGAAAATCGTTGGAGTTAAAAGAGTATTAAGAATGGTGAATCTCTTAATATTTATGTTTGCTTAATGTGTGTTTGTTTGTGAAAATCATTAAGTTAAATGAGTATTAAGAATGGGGAATCTCTTAATATCTGCGTTTACTTAATGTTGTCGTAAAAATGATTTTGTGGAGAAATGAATTGTCGCGCCAAGGTGATGCCATGTGATTTGTTGGTTCATCTTGTATGCGTTGGGATTGTCGGGTCAAGGTGATGCCATGTGATTTGTTGGTTCATCTTGTCTGTGTTGAGATTGTCGCGCCAAGGTGATGCCATGTGATTTGTTGGTTCATCTTGTATGCGTTGGGATTGTCGAGTCAAGGTGATGCCATGTGATTTGTTGGTTCATCTTGTCTGTGTTGGGATTGTCGAGTCAAAGTGATGCCATGTGATTTGTTGGTTCATCTTGTCTGTGTTGGGATTGTCGAGTCAAGGTGATGCCATGTGATTTGTTGGTTCATCTTGTCTGTGATAGGATTGTCGATTCAAGATGATGTCATGTGATTTGTTGGTTCATCTTGTTCGTGTTGGGATTGTCGAGTCAAGGTGATGCCATGTGATTTTTTGGTTCATCTTTTCCATGTGGGTATTGTGTTGTAACTGTTAAGCAGTATGTTTTGAAATTGTGTGCGAGTCGTGTTTTGATTCAAGTTTATGTTGGAGTGTTTCGAAACTAAAGTTGTTGTGGTGATTGTGTTATAATTTCCAAGTGTGGATGTTTGGGAATTGTGTGATAGCGTGATTGATTGCAAAACCATTTCAAAACTTAAGATGTCGTGGTAATTGTGTTATAATCGCTAATTGTTTTGTTTTGGAGTTGTGTGTAAGTGTAATTGATTGCAAAATTGTTTCGAAACTCAAGATGTCGTGGTGAGTGCGCTATAATTGCTAAGTTTGATTGTTTGGATTTGTGGGTAAGTGTTGATTGATTTCGAAACCCTTTGAAAAGCTGAAAAATGCTTATTTTTGCTGTTTTCCTGCTGCTGTCTGATGTGTATTCGAATACAGCAAGATGTATTCGAATACAGACATGCTGTTTTGCCACTGACTTACTGTGTAGTCGAATACAGACTGTTGTAGTCGAATACAGACATGCTGTTTTGCCACTAACTTACTGTGTAGTCGAATACAGACTGTTGTAGTCGAATACAGACATGCTGTTTTGCTGCTGAATGCTGAAATGGCCTTGTATTCGAATACAAAGATGCTGTATTCGAATACAACAGTGCTGTTTTGTTAAAAACTTCATTTTTCAACTTTGTTTATGCATGTTTGGCATATAGAAACCCTTTTAAGGTGTATGCTAAGTTGAAATGTTATTTTGTGCATTTAAAAACTTAAATGTTATGTGTGAACTGTTAATTTCGGTTGGTGACCCTTTACAAATATTGTGGAAATCTGGGCTTTGCCCTCAGACGAGAACCAGGACCATCCTACCGGTTCGTACCCTGTGGATGGAAATGTAGTTGGGAACACCTGACTGGAGCTATGTTAGGAGGATCTTGCGGGGCGCGTGAAGATCACTCAGGATGTATAGTTTTTGTGGAATGATCATATTAGGTTGACGTATAGGGAGTATATGTCTTTCTTTTGAATTGCGTTTATTTTAAATAGGAAGACTGTACCGCTTTTTGATGTTTAAATATTTTGGAGTCATATTTCGAAAAATTATTCCGCTGCTTGTAAATTATTTTGACTTAAATATTTATCCAAAGGTATTACCTTATTTATTTCTCTGTTGTATTTTAATTTCTTTTGAAAAAAAAAATACACCCTTGCTCTGAAAATCGGGGTGTTACATTGTGGTATCAGAGCTTTGGTTTGGTTTCCTTTAGGGGATGTGGAGCCTTTGGTTATAGATTGTTAGTCAACCTGTAGTTTGTGAGTCTATATCTGATCATGCGTCGGGGTAATCGATCTGAGTTGTCAGATCAGGAGTAGTTATTATGTGTTGATATATTCAAAACTTAGTTTTGGAGTTATTCGAAGTGGTGTTAATACTTCTTCTTGATATTGGTTTTTCGGAAACACTACCTCCAAGAGGGAACGACGTTGCAAGGATGAACATCAGTAGGGATGATCAAATGGTTGAAGCTACAAATAACATGGAGGTTTTGTTGTTGCACGAACTGCTGCAAAGATTCTGCGGGATCTGGAGAAGAGGAAAAGAGAGATATATGCTCTTAAGATTAAGAGGGTTAGAATATTTTCATCGTTACCATCCTCCAAAGTTCAAGGGTGATGAGGACTCAGGAAAAGAGATGATTAGTGGATTTAAGAAATGGAAAAGATCTTCGAGATGACGAATTGTCCAGCAGACCTGAAACAAATCATGACGGCATGGAATTTATAAAATGGTTCCATGGACACAAAAGCTATGTGTTGGTGTAAACTTGATGATGATGAGTATGGATTGATTAACATTATACTAATAAGGGATTTCAAGTGAAGATCTAAGTTGAGGACTTTTGTTAGGGAAAGTATTAGATGTTTTCCTGGTAGATTTCAGGATGAAACAAGATGAAGTTTGACAACTGTCAAGGAGATGTGAACATCATGGAATTGTTGAGAAGCTGAGGCTTCCATTTGGAGTAGCATTTGGTGCTTAGGTGTCAATGAAAGAGACTGGTATTGAAGTTAAGGGAGTGTTGCACATTAGGAGTAAATACTCCTTTGGTTAGATAAAATACGCTTTGAGGAATAGTCGATACCTTCAGGGATAAAGTCGAGCATTCGAGTTAGACTGGATTCGTAACTTGGATTAATAAGTATGGATATTAATATTAGATGAATCTATAGACACGTAAGTGCGAATTTTGAGCGATGTTCAGAAAAACATAACGAGTTAAGCCTTGATGTATTGAACTCTATGTTACCGTTAAGTGGAATTTGAAGTATCGAGTACGAGAATACTTGAGATTAGGGTAATATAAGTTTGAGAGTCTATCAAAGGATGGAAGTGTTTGGAGATTTTGAAGACCAAATTTGAGAATCCTATTAAATGATAGAAAGTGAAAAAGAAGAGATGGAATGAATGATTTATGCTTTAGTTGTTGGTCTTGGAAAATCAAGCGTTGATGTTTAAAATGAGGGTTGTAGTGACTAGATGAACAATGAAAGGTATGTGGGTCTTTGAGACATTTTACTGCAAAATTTCGGACGATGAAGTTATAGATAATTATTTATTTGGAAATGCTTATGGGAAAGTGTGAGAAATAATTCTTTAGATCATATTAGGTTGACGTATAGGGAGTATATGTCTTTCTTTTGAATTGCGTTTATTTTAAATTGGAAGACTGTACCGCTTTTTGATGTTTAAATATTTTGGAGTCATATTTCGAAAAATTATTCCGCTGCTTGTAAATTATTTTGACTTAAATATTTATCCAAAGGTATTACCTTATTTATTTCTCTGTTGTATTTTAATTTCTTTTGAAAAAAAAAATACACCCTTGCTCTGAAAATCGGGGTGTTACATTGTGGTATCAGAGCTTGTGATAGGCGGTACAATTATGATTTACGGCCCTTTGAGGAGGCTTTTGGTTTGGAATTCCGAGTCCATGCATTTTGGCATATATGCATCGCATTAGGGTGCTTGGCACACGAGTCGTGTTTGATTCAAGATTATGATTGAGTGTTTGAACTCAAGTTGTCGTGGTGATTGTGCTATAATTGCAAAGTGTTATGTTTTGGAATTGTGTGTGAGTGTGATTGATTGCAAAATCATTTCGAACTTAAGTTATCGTGGTAATTGTGTTATAATTGCCAAGTGTAGATGTTTTGGAATTGTGTGTAAGAGTGATTGATTGCAAAACTATTTCGAAACTCAAGATGTCGTGGTGATTGTGTTATAATTGCCAAGTGTTATGTTTTGGAATTGTGTGTAATTGTGATTGACTCAGTTTATGTAGCTTTAAAAAAAATTCAGAAAAATCGATTTCCCAATTGATTCTATTTGGTGCTTAGGTGTCCAATAAGAGGCATGTATTGAGGTTAAGGGGCACTGCACGTTAGGGGTAAATACCACCTTGATTAGATAAAGTACACTTTGAGGAATAGTCGATACCTTGAAAGGGTAAAGTGGGGCATTCAAGTTAATCTAGATTCGCGACATAGATTGTCAAGTATGAATCTCTTGACGATTACAAGAGTGAGAATATATACTTTGTTGATAAGTGACAAATCTCTTTGTGGTTTAGGAGATAGTAAGTATGGATAGTGATATTGGATGAAACTATAGACACGTAAGTGTGAATTTTGAGCGATGTTCGAAAAAACATAAAGAGTTAAGCCTTGATGTATTGAACTTTATGTTACTATTAAGTGGAATTTGAAGTATTGAGTACGAGAATACTTCGAGATTGCGGTAATATAAGTTTTGAGAGTCTATTAAAGGATGAAAATTACTAAGAGGGTGTTAATATTTTGATAGGTCGGAAGGATTATTCAAGATTTGATTTGGGACCCTAAGATGGTTGATTTTTTTAGTTGAGGATTTAAAATCCACAAGGTTGGATGGAGGACCAAGTAATGCTTAAAACTTTCATAATCGAAGGAGTTGAGGCAGGCAAGTGATAAATAATTCATGTTAAGGATGGAAGTGTTTGGAGATTTTGAGGATCAAATTTTAGAATCCTATTAAATGATAGAAAGTGAAAAAGAAGAGATGTAACGAATGATTTATGATTTAGTTGTTGGTCTTGGGAAATCAAGCGTTGAGATTTAAAATGAGTGTTTTAGCGACTAGATGAACAATGAAAGGTATGTGGGTCTTTGAGATATTTTACTGCAAAATTTATGAGGATGAAGTTATAGATAATTATTTTTGAGGAAATGTTTATAGGGAACGTTTGAGAAATAATTCTTCAGGACGTTCGATTGTTAGGATTCTTTTAGTTTGTCTTTAGGTGAAGGTTGAGAAGGAATAAGAATCCATCGAGTGAACTAAATATTGGAAAATGTGCCAAGAAATTTGTTGGAGCAGCACATAGAGATGTAGCTTATGACAATTAAAGATTCAGGAAAGGAATTATCTTACCTATAATTCAGACATTATTATGAAGGTATGCCAACGATATAAAGGCATTACTTGAGTGCATGTCATGGGGATTGTTATTGTGCTCGTCAATCAAAGGAGTTAAATGTTTGTTTGATACGAAACAATTGAACATGAAATGGAAAAGTTTGGTGGAAATTAGTAAGCCTTGATTTATTGGAATCACTATAATGGAGATGTATCAAGGATCGAGGTAGAAATTTAAGGTTTGTATAAATGGGAAAGTGATGGAGTGAATACAATGCGTTTGACCTGTCATAAGGAAAGCATAATCATCAAGTTACAAATGAAGGACACAGTGAAATTGAGAAGTATCAGAATGAATGTTGGCAGTAGATGTAGGAAAAATATTTTTGAGTTTGTGCATAATTGCGAATTATGTAAGAAATTTTCTAGTGAAGCGTGAATTTGAGGTGTTAGGCATGAGACAAATGTAGACCTTGATATGTGAATTAAATTCAAGTTGGATTTTGACGGAAATGTGACTCTTGAAATGAAGTACTAAACTGAAAAGAAGGTTATGTGTCCTAAGTAGTATAGTCTTTGGCATGATTTCGAAAATACTTGAGGAAGCTTGGATCACCAAGCAGTTGTAGGGATAGAATTATTAAAGTTATAATTGGAATAACATACTGATAAAAACACTACGGTTGACGTAGTTGTAAGACTAAAGAAAAATCGAGGATTTGGGGACAATGGAGGAATTTAGGAGTCCTCGACTGTAGTGATTGTTTTGTGCTCAATGTGTTGATGTCATACTTAGTGTTTCGGTTTGGTACCAAATGGATGTTTTGTACCAAGTGGATGCAAATGAGGCTATGTGACATAGCTATGGGAAATTGTACTTCGTCGACAGGATCAAAGTTATAGGAAAATAAGGGAAACTCGGTGGACTTTGAGAAGATTGTTGACTGCTTATACATTAGAATAACCTCAATTGTAAGTTGCAAGGAGCGCTATTATAGTTCGGTTAAGATAGTCTAATCCACTATCATGGTTGTTGGTTATTTATTGATAAATTAAGGAACTAATCATCCTTAATCTCTTGTTTATAGTAGACAAAATCATGTTGAATGGAATGGATGAGCCTTACCGACAATGGATGTGTGTGGAGTTATTAAGCACCCTATGAAAAGGGGTAGGCAACACTTTCTTTGAGTAGGCCGGGTGAAACAAGTTGTGACTTGTATGCTGAATTAGAGTACAAACCTAGTGTGGATTGTTACTTGTACTTTAAGTTTCGAGGAAGAAACTAATTTTAGGGGGGTAGTAATGTAAGACCCTTAATTTTAAATCCTAAATTATACAATTTTAGGGTATTTTGTGTTAAATTGCTTAGGCTTTTAGCCCAGTTTTCGGTATTTAGTGAGTTAAATGCCGAAAATATATTTTTGGAAATTGGATTAAAATTATTTGTAAAAGAATAATTTATTTAGGTTACGAAGAACATAATTCTGGGCAGTTTTGTTCAAAATGTCTCTGGTTGCTGAAAATTGTATATGTCAATTGAGTTGTGACGAGAGTAGATATTTTTATCAAAATAGTTTGAGATGTGAGTGAAGTGATGGATGTGAGAGTTGTTAGATATTTATTTGTTTAGTTTTAATTATAATATATATATATATATGTATACAAATATATGAATATATATTACAAGTAATATATATATATATATATATATATGTATATATATATATATATAAGCTAGAAAAGGAAAGGAAGAAAACAGAAACAGAGGAAACAGAAACACGTTTCCTTCCAATCTCGCGAGCCCTTCTTCTTCTTCCTCATTCCTTCCACATTCTTCTTCCTTCTTTGGCTTCAAGAAAATCAAGTGTGAGTGAAAGGAAAACATTCCCCTGCTACTCTACTTCTTTTTTCCTTCCTCTTTCTTCATCGCGGATTTGAAAACGGTGTTAGTGATTTCAAAACCGTCAAACACAAACCATCACTTTTCTACTAGATCTAAGCTTTGTTTCAAGAAGTGATAGGAGGGAAAGTTACTCACATCCACGCTACGGTGCTAGTGAACTAACTTTGGAAGCTGATGACTCTTCGTCATATGCATAATTTTTATTGATTTTAGTCTTATTTACTTTTAATCATTAGCTAATTTAATGAGTTATTTGATATATTTTGTTGATTATTATTTATTTGATTTAATGTAATGTTTATGTTCTTATTTGCTTAATTAAGTAGAGATTTTTCGTAGTTTTGCGTTGTTACTTTGTTTTAGTGCAGTGCTGAATTTTGGTGAGAAATCAACATGACCTATGTGGAGTATTTTAGCCATATCTCGAGTTATAAATATCCAATTAGAGTCAAACCAAGACCAAATGAAAGCTAAGCTCCATAGCTACAACTTTCATGAAGACACCGAAACCAAATTCAGAATCGAAAGATGAGAAACATGCAAAATACGTCAGACCTCAGATGTTGTACGCCTAAAGCGCGCCCTACGCGCCTAAAGCGCATTTCTAGCCAGTCACTGTCAATACGCGCCTGGAGTGCCTGAGGCGCATTTCCAGCCATTTTGTACTGTCAATACGCGCCCGGAGCGCAAAGACCGCGCCTGGGGCGCGTGACGCACATCAGCATTTATAAAAATGCAATTTTTTACTGTTTAGGGATCTATTTGACTCTTGGGAAGTTGGGAGACTTGTGCCCTAGCATAGAAACTCAAAGACGGCCGTTTCTAACGCCATTGAAGCAATTTTATCAAGAATCATCCATGAATCATTCTTGGAATTCTTCTTTAATCCTTATCTTTTGTATCTCTGCCATGAGTAACTAAACCTTTTTTGTTAAGGATGAGTGTAACCAGATGAAACCCTTATTTTTCTGATTTCATTTCTAGTTATATGAATGAGTTTATTGAATTACTTTTCTCATCTCTGTGCTTAATGCTTTTTATTGGTTGATCAACATTAAAATGTTCTACGATTTGTATTTTGAGAAGGAAGTGGACTTTACGAATGCTTGAGATGAGAAATTCATGAATTTGTAGTCTAGGGATAGATGCAGGTCATGAAATAAATTAAATTAGTTGCAAAGCTATAGTTTACAAGAGAATTTCTATACTGTAATGCTAAATTCTAATCTTAAATCTTCTAAGGAATTAGGGGTTACTTTGGAATTAAAGGTTCTGTCACTAAGACATTAGGGCAAGAATAATAAAGAGAATTCCGTAATAATTCAATAAAGGAATTCAGTAACTAGGATCAAATTAGACACCAAGGTTGGATTCGAAGTGAAACTCATCCCTGACATTTTTCTCATTATAAAAGATCAATTTTATTAATGTTGTTAATTTCAAATATTATTTCAATCAACTTGGGAACCTTTTGTTCAATTTTAGTAATTAATTATAATTCAATAGTAAAACGCAATCCTTGAGTTCGACACTCGGTATTAACATTTTGTTATTACTTGCAACGATTCAGTACACTTGCTAAAATGTTATCAAGTTTTTGGCGGCATTGCCAGGGATTGCCATGTCATTATTGAATTTAATTTATTTACTTAATGGAAATTTTTTGCTCTGCAATAAAATTTTGGATTTTTTATTTTTATTTTTCTTATTTTTAGAAAAAAAATTTCTTTTATTTTCTATTTTTATTTGTTGAACATGCTAATGTCATGTCTTGTGGTTTTTCTCTTCTTTGTTTGAGATAACTATGCGTTGTAGAGCATGGAAGATTATGATGATGAGATTCTACTACAATTATATGAAGAGTGTGATACTTGTCTTATATCGGGTATATGTCACATGATTGAGGGGAAAATCTTGAGTCATTCATTTTTAAAATATCACCCTCAAATCCCAACGTGGAAGCCTCTTAGGTGTGACTTTTGCGGAGAAGCACATAAGAATGGACATTGTTCAGATGACCTTGATGAACTAATAGAATATGAAGATTTTTTTCTCAAAGTTACAGAAAACGACGAGTGTTATATTAAAAAGATCTATTGGGAACAAATTCTCCCTCTTAAAACTCTATCCAAAGAATCAGATGACAAAGACTTTCACATTACGAACATCTTGGTTGAATTCATGAAGAATAACATGGTTTCAATTGAAAGATTTGAAAATCAATGTGAGAGGTTATTTGAGCAAGTGGCTAAGTTTGAGAAGATGGAGGAGAAGTTGAAAATTGAAGATAATTTCATTGTTGTGGTAGAAGAAGATAAGCAAGAAGAAAAGAAGAACGAGGAAAAAAAAAGAAGAGATTGATAAAGTTCAAGATTCAATCTATGCCTTGTTCATCAATGTACAATTGAGAAAGACATGGAAGCAACACCTTTTATTTCTTATGTTCATGGAATTTCTACCAAACAAAAAGAAAAAGAAGGATGATTTGTTCTTCCTGTCATATATGCCACCTTGACAATAGTTGAGGCGTCAAGCTAATGACTTTAAAGAAGCTCTTTGTGGGAGGCAACCCACAGGTAAAGGTAACTTTTATTTTTTGCAATCTTATTTATGTTATTTGGATGTGTTTCTTTCTAATTGTGTGTAAATGTGCACTATGATGAAGAATTATTAACAATTGGCATTTGGTCTTAAGTTTTATATTTGACATTTTGAAATTTAAACTATATTTCTTTGCTCATATCATTGCTCAATTCTATAAGTTTCACTAATTCATGCATTGTTGATTACTGCTTGGTTGTTGAAGTCTAACTCGCATTTAAAAAAAAACACTAAATAAATTTTGTAGTGGCATGTTTGGCATCATTTAGATAATTCATACACTTTCTTATTATCCTAGCTGTGAGCTTTTGAGCCTAAACACTTAAATTCTTTGTTGTGTGATTATCCAGACATGTATTATCCCTTCAGAACTTGCACTAATTCTGACTTGCATTGTAACACCCCGTTTTTCAAAGCGAGGGTGTATTTTTTTTTTCAAAAGGAATTAAAATAATATAGAGAAATAAATAAGGTAACACCTTTGGATAAATAATTAAGTCATTATAATTTACAAGCAGCGGAAAAATTTCTTGAAATATGAATTCAAAATATTTACATAACAAAGGTGGTACAGTCTTCCAGTTTAAAAATAAAAGCAACCCAAAAGAAAGACGTATGTTCCCTCTGTATCAACCTAGTCTGATCATTTTACAAAACAACTAAACACCCTGAATGATCTCCACGCGCCCCGTGAGATCCTCCTAACGTAGCTCCAATCAAGCCAATCGATTTAGGGTTTAGGGTTTCCAAATCGCCACTGACTTAATGCCAATCGATTTCCAAATCGATTTCCTGAAGGTTCTTAGTGAAATTTGAACTATGGGCTTAATTCAATCGATTGGGCAATCGATTGACAGCATAACTGAGCCACTGACTTAATGCCAATCGATTTCCAAATCAATTTCCCTGCATATTCTTTCAAAAATACATAAAATAACTCAATCACATTCATACACAACTCCAAAACTTAACACTTAGCACTAATAACACAATCGCTAAAACATCATGAGTTTTGAAATAGTATTGAAATCAAACATGCTATCACCAAATTCCAAAACATAACACTTAACACTTATAATACAATTACTACAACATCATGAGTTTCGAAATAGTATTGCAATCAACATGTTATCACCAAATTCCAAAAACATAACACTTAACACTTATAATACAATTACTACACGGACAAAATGAACCAACAATTCACAATTTACCAGGGTGTAGTCTCTCACAGACAAACACCTGTGCAATCTCTCACGGAAAAAAACACAATTCACCAGGGCGTAGTCTCTCACGGACAAACCCCTGTGTAGTCTCTCACGGACAAACACAATTTACCAAGGTGTAGTCTCTCACGGACAAACACCTGTGCAGTCTCTCACGGACAAACACAATTCACCAGGGCGTAGTCTCTCACGGACAAACACAATTTACCAGGGTGTAGTCTCTCACGGACAAACACCTGTGCAGTCTCTCACAGACAAACACAATTCACCAAGAAACGTAAGTCGTAAACGTACCACCTATCACAGGTCTGTACTGTTTATCGAGGTGCCACCTATGACGGGTCTGCACAACTTACCAAAAAGCGTAAACCATAAACGTACTGCCTATCACGGGCCCGTGCCGTTTACCAAGGTGCCACCTATCACGGGTCTGCACGGTTTACTAAAACAACATTAAGTAAACGAGTCATTAAGAGATTCCCCATTCATAATACTCATTTTACTTAAGCGATGTTCAAAACAAACAATAAGTAAACAAGACATTAAGAGATTCCCCATTCTTAATTCTTATTCAATCTTAAACAAATTTCAAAACAAACATTAAGTAAACGAGACATTAAGAGATTCCCCATTCTTAATACTCATTTAACTTAAGCGATTTTCAAAACAAACAATAAGTAAACAAGACATTAAGAGATTCCCCATTCTTAATTCTTATTTAACTTAAAACGAATTTCAAGACAAACATTAAGTAAACGAGACATTAAGAGATTCCCCATTCTTAAATCTCATATAACTTAAAACGATTTTTCAAAACAAACTTTAAGTAACCAGGACATTAAGAGATTCCCCATTCTTTACGCCCAGTTAACTTAAACGATTTTCCAACAAACAAACACACATTAAGTAAACAAGACATTAAGAGATTCCCCATTCTTAATACTTATTTAACTTAATGGTTTTCAAATCCCACACAGAACAAACTCAAACATATTCACAAATTTATTGCACAATTCATGCCAAAACACAACAATTCATTTCTCCACAAAATCATCTTTACGACAACATTAAGTAAACGCAGATATTAAGAGATTCCCCATTCTAAATACTCATTTAACTTAATGATTTTCAAAACAAAACATTAAGCAAACAGAAGTATTAAGAGATTCCCCATTCTTAATACTCTTTTAACTTAAACGGTTTTCCAAAACGAACATTAAGTAACCAAGACATTAAGAGATTCCCCATTCTTAATGCCCAGTTAACTTAAACGATTTACTCAAACACACATTAAGTAAACAAGATATTAAGAGATTCCCCATTCTTAATACTCATTTAACTTAATGGTTTTCAAATTCCATACAAAAATGAACTCAAACATATTATCAAATTCAATCCACAATTCCCACCCAAAAACACATCAAATCAACAAACATCAAGTATGAACACGCCATGTATGATGAACACAATTCAATGCAATCATAACACTCAAATACATCAAATTTCATTTACTCAAAATATACACAAATGAGTTAAATTCATTTTCCCCCAAATCAACATTTTAACCCTAACAAAATCCTTTTCCACACAACCCCAGGTAAGTCCCTAAATGCAAACTAGAAGTTTGGAAGGAGCCCTTACCTTCACGTTAGCTGTGACATGCGATTACAGCACTGCGAGCAAATCCGGTAAAATCTCCGCTTGCAATGCCGCTTCCAAAGTTGGTCCCCTAGCACCGTAGCGTGGTAGTGAGCAACTTTCCCTTCTATCTCTTCGCAAAACGAAGCTTAGATCTAGATGAAACGAGGAGGTTTGTGTTTGAATCCATAATACCGTTTTTCTTCGTTTTCGAATCAAAGAGGAAGAGTGAAGTTGAGAAATCTTTGTTTTCTTACCCCTTAAGCCTTGGGTTTCTATTCTTGAAGAAAAGGGAGCAAAGGAAACGAAAATGAATAAAAATGGAGGAGGGAGGAAGCTTGCTCGCGTGAGGCAGAGGAAGAAGATGGAAAAATGCGATTTTCTCTCCTTTGTCTTTCTTTCCCTCGTTTTTCCTTTATTTCCTTTTCCTTCTTTTCCTTTTTATATCCTTTTCTTTTCTCCCCAAAAAAATATATACATTTATATATATTTTAATTACTTTTAACAAATATCTCAAAATATCTAGATATTTGTTAAATTACCATTTCACCCATAACGCATTAAATTATTCGTAAAAGATTCTCTGCAGTTAATTCAATTTATTTATCGACGAGTAATTCTGATCGGGCATCAAAATATCTTTTTGGTCATATAAATTCGAAAATATTAATACTTTGGCTAAAAAGCCTCCGAGTTCAATACCAAAATACACTAAAATACATAAAATGTACTTTAAAATTATGGGTCTTACATGCATCACTTGTAATTTATGCATACATTGAGGCAATTTTATTTGGTCGTTTGAGCCTTTCTAACTACCCTATGAAAATGTTATCCTTTGCTAGCCCCTTTGAGCCTTGCCCCTTTATTTCGGCTACTAGCCACATTACAAAACAATAACCCTACTTCAATTACATCACCTTACTTGGAGTTAGGTAGAAAATTTTTGTCATGTCTTGATCAAATTCTAAGTGTGGGGTTGCTCATGGGATAGCAACCTTTTAAGTTTGGGTGGTGATTCTCACAAAAAATAAAAATAAAAATAAAAGAAAAAAAGAAGAAAAGAAGAAAAAAAAACGATAAATAATATCTTGATAAATAATATCTTCTTGGTTCTTTTGTCAATGTTTGAGAATTTCTAGAATGAAAAGGTGAAAAAAAAATGGTAGAATAATTTGGAAATATATGCCTAACTCCAAGTAGTAAAGCCTACTATCCCAAAATGTCCTACCCTTACCTAATCCCCATTACAACCCGAAATTCCTCCACAAATGTATGTGTTTGCTGCATTGTGATTGCTAACTAGAATTTTTTTCGAGCCTATGGTAGCATGATGCATGTTCTAGGATTTGAGTGATAAATTCATAACCCTTCTAAACACTTGAGAGAAATTTTGGTGAGATTGTGTGAAGAGAGAGTTGAATTTGATAAATGAATGCCAAGGTGTACAAACCTTGTTATTTTTTGTAAGCAACCATAGAGTACGATGGATGTTTTGTAGTAGCAGAAACTTTGAGAACTGAGTTTGATTTGAATTGAGAAATCGAGTTTAAGGTTAGTTTTAACTGCACCAAATCTGAAATTAATTGTTGCTTGGGGACAAGCAATAGATTAAGTTTGGGGTTGTGATGACTCTTCGTCATATGCATAATTTTTATTGATTTTAGTCTTATTTACCTTTAATCATTAGTTAATTTAATGAGTTATTTGATATATTTTGTTGATTATTAGTTATTTGATTTAATGAAATGCTTATGTTCTTATTTGCTTAATTAAGTAGAGATTTTTCGTAGTTTTGCGTTGTTACTTTGTTTTAGTGCAGTGCTGAATTTTGGTGAGAAATTAACATGACCTATGCGGAGTATTTCAGCCATATCTGGAGTTGTAAATGTCCAATTAGAGTCACACAAAGTGCAAATGAAAGCTAAGATCCACAGCTACAACTTTCATGAAGACACCGGAACCTAATTCAGACTCGAAAGATGAGAAACATGCAAAATACGTCAGACCTCAGATGTTGTGCCCCTGAAGCGCGCCCTGCGTGCCTGAAGCGCATTTCCAGTCAGTCAGCACTGTCAATACGCGCCTAAGGCGCATTTCCAGCCTTTCAGTACTGTCAATACGCGCCTGGAGCGCAAAGACCGCGCCTGGGGCGCGTGACGCGCATCAGCATTTATAAAAACACAATTTTTTACTGATTAGGGATCTTTTTGACTCTTGGGAAGTTGGGAGACTTGTGCCCTAGCATAGAAACTCAAAGACGGCCGTTTCTAACACCATTGAAGCGGTTTTATCAAGAATCAACCATGAATCATTCTTGTAATTCTACTTTAATCCTTATCTTTTGTATCTCTGCCACGAGTAACTATACCCTATTTGTTAGGGATGAGTGTAACCAGATGAAACCCTTATTTTTCTGATTTGATTTCTAGTTATATGAATGAGTTTATTGAATTACTTTTCTCATCTCTGTGCTTAATGCTTTTTATTACTTTTCTGCGATTTGTATTTTGAAATAGAAGTGGACTTTACGAATGCTTGAGATGAGAAATTCATGAATTTGTAGTTTAGGGATAGATGCAGGTCATGAAACCAATTAAATTAGTTGCAAAGCAATAGTTTACTAGAGAATTTCTATACTGTAATTCTTAATTCTAATCTTAAATCTACTAAGGAATTAGGGGTTACTTTGGAATTAAAGGTTCTGTCACTAAGACATTAGGGCAAGAATAATAATGGGAATTCGGTAATAATTCAATAAAGGAATTCAGTAACTAGGATCAAATTAGACACCAAGGTTGGATTCGAAGTGAAACTCATTCCTAACATTTTTCTCATTATAAAAGATCAATTTTATTACCGTTGTTAATTTCAAATATCATTTCAATCAACTTGGGAACCTTTTGTTCAATTTTTGTAATTAATTATAATTCAATAGTAAAACGCAATCCTTGAGTTCGACACTCAGTACTACTGTTTTATTATTACTTGCAACGATTCAGTACAACTCCAGATAAATTGTGTTATAATTGCTAAGTGTGGATGTTTTGGAATTGTGTGTAAGTGTGATTGAGTGTTTGAACTCAACTTGTCGTGGTGATTGTGCTATAATTGCTAAGTGTTATGTTTTGGAATTGTGTATGAGTGTGATTGATTGCAAAACCATTTTGAACTTAAGTTATCGTGGTAATTGTGTTATAATTGCCAAGTGTGGATGTTTTGGAATTGTGTGTAAGTGTGATTGATTGCAAAACTATTTCGAAACTCAAGATGTCGTGGTGATTGTATTATAATTGCCAAGTGGTATGTTTTGGAATTGTGTGTAATTGTGATTGATTCAGTTTATGTAGTTTTAGAAAAAATTCAGAAAAATCGATTTCCCAATCAATTATGTTAAAATGAAATACCAACTTAATCAATTGCCTAATCGATTATTACATTTCTTGTTTTCTTGAATCTTGAATATATATTGAACTAATCGATTTGGCTTGTTACAATAGCTCAGCTATTTAGTTAAAATTGATGTGCCAATTGATTATGTAATATGTTTCTTAAAACCATTTTAGAAATCGATTTCCCAATCGATTAACTCTGCAAAATCATTATTCTGTGAATCACAAAATCGATTTCTCAATTGATGTGGAAATTGATTGTCCAATCGATTGATTTAAACCCAGAATACATGTTTCACTAAAAACCTTTAAGAAATCGATTTCCCAATTAATTTACATAGTAAAAACTTTTATTCTGAGTCAGACAACCGATTGCCCAATGGATTCATCAATTGACTGGTCAATTGATTTATTACTTGACTGATTAAAACCTTATTTTTTATTTCATTTTTACTTGGCAAGTATTATATGAATGTTTAGCATATGGAAACCCTTTTAAGGCGCATGCTAAGTTCAAAGGTTATTTTGTGCATTTAAAAACTTAAATGTTATGTGTTAATTGTTAATTTCAGTTGGTGACCCTTTACAACTATTGTGGAAATCTGGGTTTTGCCCTCAGATGAGAACCAGGACCATCCTTCCGGTTGGTGCCCTGTGGATGGGAATGTAGTTGGGAACACCTGACTAGAGCTATGTTAGGAGGATTTTGCGGGGCGCGTGAAGATCACTCAGGATGTATAGTTTTTGTGGAATGATCAAATTAGGTAGACGTATAGGGACTAGATGTCTTTCTTTTGGGATGTGTTTATTTTAAATTGGAAGACTGTACCTATACCAATATTTTCAGCATGACATTTTATTTTCGATGGGTTCCATGTACCACTTTTTGATGTGTAAAAACTTTGGATTCGTATTTCAAAAACTATTCCGCTGCTTGTAAATTATGTTGACTTAATTGTCGTTGTGTTATGACTTAAATATTTATCCAAAGGTATTTCCTTATTTATTTCTTTGTTTTATGAATTTGTTTTAAAAAAATAAAAAATACACTCTCGCTGTTAAAAATCGGGGTGCTACACTTATGGCAGTAGCCCTTTGAGGGATAAATTAATTAATTTACAAATATGCAGATGGTGAGATTAAAATATAGAATAGAAATATTTGTAGGGTGTTGATTGATTTAATTTCGTTGAATGTGTGAAATTGATATTATTGTGATATTGGGTGACAACTTAAATTTATATATATATATATATGTGTGTGTGTGTGTGTGTGTGTGTGTGTGTGTGTGTGTGTGTGTGTCTGAGATGGATGTCTTGTGGTAATTTTAGGTGATTATGTCATAAATTTGTGATAAGTTTATGTGATGATGTTAGATTGATGATAGTGATGCTATAAATTTGTGATGAGTTTATGTCATGAGATATGATTAATAACAGTGGTGTTGTGAATTTGTGATGAGAATATTGAAGTAACTCCATAGTTGGTGAAATAATTATGATTTCAATCTGTGTTTGAGATGACGGTTTTAATGGAGTATCATAAACCAACGAGGGGAGAAAAAAATATTGTGAATTTGTGAAGTGGAGATTATTTTGTCATCATATAGGTAGGGCCAAACAAGCCCAGTGATTTTGGGGAATTACAACTGAATGTGCCTGATCGTGGCGATCTGCTATCGAGCCTTAAGGCAAGATTGTTAGACCTTGGAGGTATTCGGGTGAGGAATTCCTAGGTGACTAGGAGGTTGCACTCCAAATGTCGGGAGCTACCACGCAACACACTTTTACCTCGACTGTCACGTATATGTGTCTCGGGTTGAGTTGAGGGGATCTATGAGGACAAGGCCAATTTGAATTGTTCGTCCACTGGGATCGTGGCATAGTATCAAACCTCCTAACCAAGTACTTTAGAGTTAGAATGGTACCACATTGTGAAGTAGAGTTTAAGCTCATGCATAGCGTTGCATTTTATTGTAATTGTTTTGTTGTTATTAATATGTATCGTGTGTGGAGATAATTTCTCTTAGACAATTTGATGTTACTTTGAATTCAACTGATTTTCCTTGAGTGATTTTGACCTTTGGATGTGATATTTTCTTGATAGAATATTTGTGTAATAATACGGTCCTATTATGATTGTTGGTTTGTTCTTCTTACTTGTATTATACTGTCATCATGATTTTGAAACTCACCTCCTTCGTTGTTTGTGTTTGACTGGATGGGCCCTGCGTTTGCAAAATCGCAGTTATTACAGGTTAATGAGTCTTGAAGTTCAAGTTTGGGAGGAACCCCGCTCTGATAGGTGATACCGGGAATAAGAGTTTTAATTTGTATTTTACTTATTTAATTTTAATCAAATTTTTGTATGAAAACCTTAGAAGTACTAGTATGTTTTTAGAATTAAATTAAGTAATTATACTTAAATAAAGCTTATCGAGATCGCACTATTTTAATGGATAAAATAAGTTTAAAGTATTTTTATTTTTATTTTTGAGAAACGTGATGTCCTAAATTAAATATAGAGTTTTTATTTTATTGGAAATATATTTTTATTTATCCGCTGCAAATTTTATAGGAATATGATATAAATTATTATATATATTATTTTGGGATTTAAGGTGTCACACCCAAAGTCTATCAATCACACCTTAAAGTTTGACCGTAGCCCTCCATGGTCAAGCTCATTTAAATGTACTACCCCGAAATCGTTGGGCTTGTCAGACCTTCCGAATATGATGACCAAATAATCTACACGTCCAAAATCCCCAACATTTAACTCACATTAATTCGATGATCACAACTTGATAACTCAGTATAAATTCAAAAAATACACCAAACTTTACGTGTTTGTATATATATTTCATTCCACAACTTCTGCTTCTTTGTAATAGTGGGAGTAACAACCGATAAAGGCTAAATAAATATGCAAATATAAACCCATGTAGATCAATTATTATTATTTTAATCTCTTAAGAGATGGTAAGTTCTGTTGTAATAAACTCACACAACTGTGAACTCGAGAAAAGACATACAACCTAACAATATTATCATTTTCAAGTTGAGCTAGAACTTATGGACAATCAATTATTAATGTGACTCTCTAAATCATCCCAAAATAATATATATATATATATATATATATATATATATATATGTCTAAGTGAAAATATTTTACAATGACACTAAAAGAGATCCAAAGAAATAATAGTTTGATATTTGATATATTGACTTTTTGACAAAGATATCAAATATTCAGTTTTTACTTTGTTGTGAAAATTTGTTAGATGTGGGTTGCGCATGATATATAGACTTTAATTTATTATTATTAAGGTGAATAAGATTTAAAATTTCAAAAATAATATAACTTATTAATTTAAACTTTGACGCTATATCTTGTCCATTTAATTAGTTTTGATCTCAAAGATTACGTTAATTCACTCAAACCTCATGTGACTCTCTCTCCCTCTTATACTCTTTCTCAAGTCTCAGCATTATCTCGACATATGTGGTGACTATCTTTGAACACTCTTATTCTCAATCTTGAGCCAATTTTCATGGTGATAATGTCAAATAAGAGATGAACAACAAAATATTGAAACATTTCTCAAAGTACATATCAAACACTTTAAACGAAATTTATCGAACAAAATGGTGAAATTTCAATATACTAGATTTAACTATTATTTCTTGATTTAATTCCAAATATCTTAGTGTATTCTAAGACTAAGGAAGACTATGGCGAAAATTTAAGGATAGTTTTGCAAACCCTTAAGGAGAAACAATTATTTGCCAAGTTGTCTAAGTTTGAATTTTGGTAAGAGGATGTAAGTTTCCTAGGTCATGTAATTTCAAAAGGTGGAATAGTCGTTGATCCTGCCAAGGTAGAGACTGTATTAGAATGGAAAGCACCTAAGTCAGTGATAGAGAATTGAAATTTCCTCGGATTGGCAGGTTATTATTGTAGGTTCATAGAAGGACTATCCAAGTTGGCCTTACCTTTAACTAAGTTGACCCGAAAAGGGGAATTGTTCGTGTGGGATACCCATTGTGAGAATAGTTTCCAAGAGCTTAAGAAACAATTGACCTTTGCACTGATCTTATTGTTACCTTTCCTGAGTGCACTCTTTGTAGCATATTGTGATGTGTGTGGTTCATGATTAGGTGGAGTACTTATGTAGGATGGGAATGTGGTAGCATATGCTTCTAGGCATCTGAAGATTCATGAGAGGAATTACCCTACCCATGACCTAGAACTAGCAGCTGTGTGTTTTATGGCTTCTAACCTTAGGAAGTTTTATACAAAGTTGCTAGCAAAGTTATCTAATTTTTCCTAAGTATTGAAATTAATATCGAAACCAACATGATCAATATTATTCCGATTCAATAGTGATAAAATCAAACCTTATCAAGATAAAGATTTACAATTTGCATGTATTATCAATACAAGAGAACTTAAACAAATACAATGCTAATTCCACAGATTAATCAAGACAATAATTTATCAATACAAACATTCAAGATTAGGCATTCATGCAATATTAAGAAAAAGAGAAAAAATAAGAAGATCGTGCACCGGGATTTATACTGGTTCCGCTATCAGTATGACAGCCTACATCCAGTCCTGAAATCAACCCGATTTCAGCCTTTTTCCAATAGAATCGACTTGAGTACGTTTTACAGATTGTCCAGCTCACACAAGGCCTATCTATCTAACTCACTCGCTTCTATTACACTTCCACCGTATCCCTAGAGTTAATCGCTAAACTCTCACAAGATAATGATGAGACTTCTTCTTGATGAACACCCTCACCAACAAAGATAGCCACTAGTTTCTATACAAGGTTTTTCAGAACTTTCTTTACAAATTATTTTTACAGAAAAGAATAAAAGATCACTAATGATGGAGACTCAATCACAATATGAATTTCACACAACAAGAATTTTCCAAATGAGTATTTTGTGTGTGGTTACAATTATTTCTCTCAGTATATGAAACCTTGTAATGAATAATTGTTTCAAGTGTTATGTCTTAGTTATTTGAAAATGTGATTTGAGTCAGTTTATATATGTTAAGAAAAACAACAGTTAAATTGATTCCTCAATCGATTTTATAAAAGTTTTAAAACAGCTTAATCGATTGCCCAATCGATTATGCGTTTCTTGTTTTTCTTGATTCTTGAAAATATAAGAATGAATCGATTTGCCAATCGATTCTTTTAATACATAAATCAGAAACTGAAGCAAGTTCATATCTGAATTGATTGAGTAATCGATTATAGGTGTTTTGTTCAAACAACGAGATCAAAACAATCGATTACGCAGTCGACTCATATTTGTTCACATAAACGATTTGGCAATTGTCTGAATTCTCCATGTAACACAAACCTTTAATCTAATCGATTTGCCAATCGATTGAATTGATCATAGTGACTCAAACATTTTGCTTCGATCGATTCGTCAACCGATTTTACTAGTCATAGTGATTAAGATATTTTTCTTCAATCGATTTGGCTTGTTACAGTAGCTCAGCCTTTTAGTTGAAATCAATGTGCCAATCGACTAAGAACATGTTTCTGATATATGATTAAGCATTTCATTTTCCCAATCGATTAGTATATACCTTGCAAGTTAAGAAACCAATTTCAATTGATTATCCAATCGATTTGATTCATCATAGAGGCTAAGTCTGATAAAAAAACTTTTGCACAATCGATTTGCCAATCGATTGATTCAGTAAGTGGTTAGTTCTGTGAATCACAAACTCGATTACTCAATTGATGTCCCAATCAATTGTCCAATCGATTGGTTGATTACAGAGGCCAAGTCTGATGAAAAAGAGTTTTCGTAATAGATTTGCTAATCGATTAGTAGAGTACTAGCTTGGATCTGTGAATTACAAAATTGATTTCTCAATTGACGTGCTAATCGATTGTCCAACGGATTGGTTTAAACCCAGAGTTCAGGTTTCACTAAAGTCTAATTCTGAGTCAATCGATGTACTTAGTGAAAACTCTAATTCTGAGTCAAGCAATCGATTGCACAATGGATTCATCAATTGACTTGCTAATCGATTTATTTACTTGTTTATTTTAAGATTTGATTTTTACTTTGGCAAATACTTAAGTATGAAATCATATTGATGAGTCTACTAAATAACTACTATAACCACTAATAACACTAGACAGAATTGCATCTTTCTTCAGCACATTCTCTAATTTTGCTTGATTCCTTGTGTTCCAAGCGTGTGTCCAAGTGTATAGTGTTTGTTTGTTTTTCCTGAAATGTAACTCAGTTCAAACTGTTAGTTTTATCAAATGATGCATGAACAATGTATGTTTGTTAATTATATCAAAATCATGATCAAGAGGACTTATGTCTAACAGCAGCAATTGTCTTTGTACTTAAGACGTGGAGGCATTATTTATATAGATCTAGATTTAAGGTGTTTAGTGATCATAAAAGCCTTAAGTATCTTTTTGACCAGAAAGAGTTGAACATGAGACAACGTAGGTGGATGGAATTTCTTAAATATTTTGATTTGGAACTTAACTATCATCCTGGAAAGGCCAATGTAGTGGTTGATTCAACCTTTGAGTATTCCTGAATGGAAGTGCGATAGCATCTCTATGGAATTTGTTGTAGGCTTACCTCAAACTCCAAAATGTTATGATAGTATTTGGGTTATTGTGGATAGATTAACTAAATATGCTCACTTTATTCTGATAAACATAACTTATTCTATGGAAAGGTTAGCTGAAATATACATAAAAGAAAATTGTGAAGTTGCATGGAATCCCATCAAGTATAGTCTCATACACAGACCCTAGGTTTACCTCTAAGTTTTCGCAAGGTTTACAGAGCGCTTTAGGTACGAACCTTAGGATGAGTTCAGCCTACCATCCACAAATAGATGGTCAGACTGGGTGAACCAATCAATCCCTAGAAGACTTGTTGAGAGCCTGTTTGTCGGAACAAAATGGAAGTTGGGATAGATTTCTGCAACTTATAGAGTTTACCTATAACAATAGTTTCTACTTTAGCATTGGAATGGCCCATTTTGAGGCGTTGTATGGGACAAGGTGTAGGACCCCTCTGTGTTGGTTTAAGACGAGTGATAACCTTGTGTTAGGACCTGAGATTATTCAATAGACTACTAATAAAGTAAAAATAATTCAGGAAAAGATGAGAGCATCACAGAGTAGGCAAAAGAGTTACCATGATAAAAGAAGGAAAAACCTCGAATTTCAAGAAGGTGACCATGTATTTCTGAGAGATACTCCAACAACTGGGGTTGGTCGGGCATTAAAAATGCGAAAGCTTACTCCTCGATTTATAGGACATTACCAAATTCTTAAACGTGTCGATAACGTGGCATATCAAATCGCGTAGCCTCGGTCACTTTCTAATCTTTGTAGTGTCTTTCACATGTCTCAACTTCGCAAGTACATTTTTTATCCTTCACATGTGATCGAGCCAGAAAAGGTCCAAATAAAAGAGAATCTAACTTTTGAGACCTTAACGCTACGGATTGAGGACCGAAAGTTCAAGAAATTAAGGGGTAAGACAATTTCATTAGTTAAGGTTGTTTGGGGAGGTGTTACTGGTGAAAGTGCTACATGGGAAGTCGAAAGCCAGATGCACGATTCTTATCTAGAACTATTTTCATCAAGTAAATTTCGAGGACGAAATTTTCTTCAACAAAGGAAGTAATGTAACACCCTAATTTCTCATTACCTTATTTTAATAGTATAATGATACACTACTATTATATATATATATATATATATATATATATATATATATATATATATATATATGAACATTATATTTGGTTCTTTTTATCCTATTTAGTTAAACAAAAATCTGATTATTTTAATATGCATGTTTTGATGATAGTAAATATATTTTTGAGTTATACTACAAATAGCCAATAATTTTTTTATTTTTTTATTGTTAGAAAGTAATTTATTTGTATTTGGTTGATGTTTATAAGATGTTGAATAATTGTGTGGTATTTGATATTGTTGTGATGTTGGATGTTGAACGTAATTACGTGCATATGTTTGATTAGACGAATTTATGTGATGTGATAATAAAATATGGATGAATTATATGACATATGTTTATGTGATGATAATGATGATGTTTGATTGATGATAGTGATGTTATGAGATTGTGATGAGTTTATATGATGATCATGATTATGTATGATTAATGATGTTGTAAAATTATGATGAGAATATTGAAGTACCCCATGGTTGATGAGATAATGATGATTCCAAAAAATGATGCTCTTAATGGAGTAGTCTAAGCTAATGAGGGGAGAAAATATATTGAGAATTTGTGAAGTGGATATTATTTTTTCATCATATAGGTAGGGCATGACAAGCCTAGTGATTCCAGGGAAGTACAACTGAATGAGTCTAATTGCAGCGATCTGATGTTCAGCCTTAAGGCAAGATTGTTAGACCCTGGAGGTATTTGGGTCGGGAATTCCTAGGTGACTTGTATGTATCACCTCAAATGTCGGGAGCTACCACGCAACACATGTTTACCTCGACTATCACGTATATGTGTCTTAGGTTGAGTTGAGGGGATCTATGAGGACAAGGCCAATTTGAATTGTCCGTCCACCAGGATGGTGACATAGTATCAAGCCTCCTAACAAAGTACTTCAGAGTTAGAATGGTTCCACATTGTGAAGTAGAGTCTAAGCTCATGCATAACATTGAGCTTCTTTGTGATTGTTTTGTTGTGATTGGTGTGTTTCAAAGGTGATAATAATTTTCTTAGATGATTTGATGTTATAATGAAATTTATTGATTTTCCTTGTGTGGTTTTGACTTTTTAATGTTATGTTTTTCCTTAAAGAATGGTTGTAATTTGTATTTTCTTATTTAATTTGAAACGAATTTTTGTATGAAAACCTTAGAAGTACTAGTTAGATTTTAGAATTAAATCAAGTAATTATACTTAAATCAAGCTTATCTAGATAGCACTATGTTAATAAAAAAAAATTATGTTTAAAGTGTTCTATTTTATTTTTGAGAAACGTGATATCCTAAATTAAAAATAAAAGTTTTTATTTTATTGGAAAAAAATTTTATTTATTCGCTTCAAATTTTATTGGAATATTATATAAATTATTATATATTATTGTGGGGTTTAGGGCGTCACGTTAGTGGTATCAGAACAGGTATGTCCAATCAGACCGTAAATGTGTTATGTGTTCGCTATGTTTCCTTGTGTACTCTGTTATGTGTTTTGTGGTTATGGTCATTATTGTGTTAGTGTTGTAGAACTAAGTTAATTTCTCACTTTCCAAAGTGTATCACTATATTCGATTGGCTTATCTGATTGATGTAGGTAGTGATGGCTAGTGGAAGGAATAATGCTGCAATTACCAAAGCTCTAGAAGGTCACTATTTCGATGAGTAAAACGTAATATATGAATTAGTTGCAATTACGTTTTCAAAAATATTCTACATAATCTTAAATGTGTGTTTATAAACCCATATATAATAATTACTCAAATAAACTCACTTGAAAATATTACTTTACAAACAAGATCAATAAGTTATATTATTTATGAAAGAGATCTATGATGAGGATAGTCTTGCTGAAAAGGCACATTACCGAAAAGTCACATTACCGAAACATTGAAACCATGAAGGACAAGAGGTCTATGCGTCATAATAGAGGAAAACCTTACTCTTTTCCTCTTAGAAAATCTGGAAGTCGTTAGAATTATCAACAATACAGTTTTTCAGCTAGAAAAGGAACTATAGTGGTAATAGAAAAGGAAATGGAAACAATTATAGTTGTGGGAGGGGTAGAGGAAACCCCAATGGACGGGGAGTTAGTAACGGGAATAGTAACAACAGGAGTCAAGTCTCGAGCAACAACAATGGTAAAAATGGCGATTGAGCTACTACTATCTGATGTCACAGGTGTGGTAAGCAAGGTCACATGGCATATGAATATAGAGAAGCTGGAATTACTTATTTTAATTGTCAATAACAAGGCAACATTAGCACCACATGTCCCTCCTCAAGGAAGACTCCACAACATGGAAACCAGAGTTCCCAAGCCAACCGACCTAAATCCAATGGAAGAGTCTTTGCCCTCAATGGTGCAGGAGCGTTTGAGAAAGACAACTTGTTCCAAGGTACGTGTCTCATAAGTGATACTCCTTTATTTGTGCTATTTGATTGTGGTGCCACTCATTCCTTTTTGTCTCCAGACTATGTTAGATGTTTAGGACTACCTGTGTCTCGTTTGCAGTATGGTTTGATTGTGAATATCCCAACTAGTGATTATGTTGATACCTCTAGTGTTTGTCTTGAAATATTTATCCATGTGTGTGGAAGGGACTTCTGAGTTGACTTAATGTGTTTACCTTTTCGTCGGGTCAATGTGATTCTTGGTATGGATTGGCTATCTTCCAACCATGTTCGCATAGATTTTTTTATTAAAACCATTGAATTCATGGAGTCAGAAGAGAGGGATAAGTCTAGCAATATATCCGCCCACCAAGTGAAGGCACTCTTGAAAAATGATGTCCAATTATACATGATCCTAACCTCATTGGAATTTGGAGAAAAAGTGGTAATACGAGTTGTCCCTATTTTGTGTGAATTCCCTGAAGATGTCACTAGTTTACCACCAGAGTGCGAGATTGAGTTTACCATTGACCTTGTACCAGATACTGGACCCATATCCGTGGCACCATATAGGATGTCACCCTTAGAATTGTTTGAGCTTAAGAAGCAATTGGAAGAGCTTTTAGATAAACAATTTATATGGCCTGGCGTGTCACCATAAGGTGCACCTGTTGTTGGTTAAGAAGAAGCATGGATGTATGAGATTGTGTGTAGATTACCGCCAAGTTAATAGTGACAATCAAGAATAAGTATCTGCTACCCGAGATAGATGACCTTATGGACCAATTGAAAGATCTTGCTTGTGTAGTAAGATCAACTTGAGATCAGGTTATTATCAGATCCGAGTGAAGTCTTCTGATATCCCTAAAACTGC
Source organism: Cicer bijugum (assembly GCA_037974875.1). Lineage (NCBI taxonomy): Eukaryota > Viridiplantae > Streptophyta > Magnoliopsida > Fabales > Fabaceae > Cicer > Cicer bijugum. Next base: position 4,529,501 of record JBBPBT010001178.1, on the reverse strand, counting down.
CTTTAAAACTCTTTATGGCCATTATGAGTATTTAGTTATGCCTTTTGGTGTGACTAATGTACCAGGAGTTCTTATGGATTACATGAACCGAATCATTTATCCTTACCTACACTCATTTGTGGTTGTGTTTATAGATTATATCTTAGTGTACTCTAAGACTAAGGAAGAGAATGGAGAACATTTAAGGATAGTTTTGCAAACCATTAAGGAGAAACAATTATTTGCCAAGTTGTTGAAGTGTGAATTTTTGTTAAAGGAAGTAAGTTTCCTAGAACATGTAATTTCAAAAGGTGGAATAGTCAGTGACCATAAGAGCCTTAAGTACCTTTTTGACCAAAAGGAGTTGAACATGAGACAACGTAGGTGGATGGAATTGCTTAAAGATTTTGATTTTCAACTTAACTATCATCCTAGAAATCCAATGTAGTGGTTGATGCCTTGAGTAGGAAGACTTTGAGTGTGTCTGCTTTAATGGCTAAGCATAGTGAGTTGTTGGAACAATTTAGAGACCTTAGTTTAGTTTGTGATGTGACACCATAAAGCATTAAATTGAGAATGTTGAAGGTAACTAGCGGACTATTGGAAGAGATTGAAAAAAAATTAGAAATTGGATTTATACCTTTTAGATAAGTTACAGTCAATAGAGCAAGGGAGAGAACCTGATTTTAAAATAGTTGTGGATGGAATTTTGAGATTTAAGGATAGAATTTGCGGATCCGGTGTAGATGAGTTAAGAAAGATGATCTTAGAAGAAGGATATATGAGTTGTCTAAGTATTCACCCTGGAGCCACAAAGATGTATATGGACCTCAAGAAGATATTTTGGTGGTCAAAAATGAAAAAAGATATTGTTGAGTTTCTGTATGCTTGTCTGACCTATCAAAAGTCTAAGGTAGAACACCAAAAACCTTCAAGTTTGATGCAACCTTTGAGTATTCCAAATTTTATTTATATTTAATTTAATTGTTAATATAAGTTTTTAATATTATATTTATTTTATTTATTATCTTAAAAATAATATTATTTTAGTATGAAAACTTGGAAGGTTAAAATTTTAATTATAGATGAGTAAAATAAATGTTTAGTAATTTTAGGTGGTTTATCCTAGTAATTAAATTGGGTTTAAAAAACAGTGTGTTAAAAAATTAGTTTTGGTAAATGTTAATTGTATTTATAAAAATTAAAATAAAAAGAATAAAATGTGTTTTTTGGGATAGAGTCATATGTAAGACTAAAACCTAATAATAATAATAATACTAATAATACTAATAATAATAATAATAATAATAATAATAATAATAATAAAGGAAGAAAAATAATAACAAAAAGACGAGAACACGTTCTTGCCTCTTCCTTCTTCTTGGTATACACCGCCGCCAACAACCATTACCTCTTCCTTCTTCTCTCCCCGACCACGATCGTTACAATGGTTATCTTAGAAAACTGAGACCACATTCGTGATCATAATGATCTCCTATTTCATTCTCAACTTGAATCGCAAATTGAAACGTCTTATTTCTCTTTGTCAAAAATCGCACCTCCACCTTTCGATCAAGATTTTATGCACCACAATTATCCCCAACGAAAACCAAGACCATATTTAGACTCCATGAAACAGCCTCTTCCATTACCCATGCTTGAAATCACCAATTGTTACACTTAAAAAAATGGGTTTCCACCCTCATCGCAACTGTGTTGTAGAATTATGACCAACATGTTCATCGTCATGAAACATTGACAGCATTTTTGGATTCCCCTCGTCGAAATCTTCAAGAAGCACTACTCATTTGCATGTTTTGGCGAAGTAGACGTCGAACCCTGTCGACGCTCCAACGTGTCGGTGAGGCATTTTCAAATAACTTGTTTCACGACATTTTGAATATGTTTCTTTGCCTATTATTTTTATTAATTATGTCACATTTTTATGCTCGCTTAATTATCAGCCATGTTTAATTGACTCTGCAAAATCATCGATGCTTTTGGATCGTTTGTTGCGCATTGTCGACATGTGATGGTTGCTGAAAATTGTTTTGATTCTTATATCATACGAACGCGTCACACTGAGGTATGGGGTAAGGGAGAGTTCGAATTCATGAGTGTAAATTAAGTGAGATGAACATGAAAACGGTATGTCCCATAATTCATACGGGGCTCCCTACATACGACTGAAGCCCTTTGAGTAATAATTGACTAATGAGAAAACTTGAATTTGATGAGGTTAAAATACCAGTTAGAAACTTTTATAGGTGTTGTTTGATTTAAGGTTTGAAGATTGCGTGGTAGTTGAATTATTGTAGAATTGTGTATTTGACGTATTATGTGTTTTGTTTATATCTACCTTGATATTGTTATATGATATAAAATATGATAAATTGTTATTAATTCAATTTCAACTGAAGTGGTATGTGTGAATCATTTAGTATTGTTATATGTGATTGAAAATTATATATTGTTGGAGTTTGTATATTATCATGATAAATTTTGAATGTAATATATGACTAAGAAAATATGCATTGATGATAACTTCTTGACTTATGATGTTACCACCTTGATGAATTTCATGAAATGCATATTGCATTTTATTGAATAATGATGAATTCGACCTGTGCCAATAATGGTTCTCTTAATGGAGTGAGTAACTTAGGCCAACGAGGGGAGAAAATAGATGTTGATTATTTTTGAAGTGGCGATTATTTGGTCATCATATAGGTAGGGCCTGACAAGCCTAGAAATTCCGGAGAAGTACAACTGAAGGACTTTGATCGTGGCGGTCTACTGTTAAGCCTCAAGACAAGATTGTTAAACCTTGGAGGTATTCGAGAGGGGAACTCCTAGGTGACTTGGAGATAACACTCCAAATGTCGGGAGCTACCATGAAACACACGTTTACCTCGATTTTTGCGTATATGTGTCTCGGGTTGAGTTGAGAGGATCTATGAGGAACTCACCAAATTGAATTTTCCGTCCACTTGCGTGCTGGCATAGTATCAAGCCTCCTAACCAAGGTAACAAAGAAAGAGGAGGAGGCGAGAGTATAAGAGCATGCATGACATTACTTGATTTGTGTATTTACTTACTTGATGTTGTGGATACTATCAATGTTTTACCTTAATTATTCTTGTTGGTTGTGATTTGATATGATACGGAGTTTAATATATTTTACGTGTTCTTCTCAATTATTTTATACTATTACATGTTTTCGAAGCCACCCCTTGTTGCTTGTGTTTGACGCTTGCGAGAGCGTAGTCATTCTGGTTATCGTCATTTTCCAGTTGTGCCCGAACTTAAGGACAATCAATTATTAACTATTTGTAATGTATACTCCAATCAATATCTTATAATATATATATATATATATATACGTCTATGTAAATGGAATTATATGATTAAAATCAATAATTGTTTTATCATTTTAGTATAAGGAAAAAATATAGCCTAAAGAGAGTTAGAACTTTAAAACATAATTTAATATTTTCAAATTTAAAAATAGAGTACTCACATAATAATTAAATACAATAATGTAAATTACACATAACTCAAAATGAATAGTGTATTATGATTAAAATAAAATTAACCTTTATCAAACAAATAAAACCTTTAATTGTAAAACTGAAGCACGATTTATTTAAAAATATAAAACTAAAATTTGAACTTAATGTAAATTATATTTGTTTTTAACTTTTAACATAATTTAGTTTTTCATAAATTGTATACAATCATGTCTATTTATCGAGGGAAGAGATATAAACGTATATAACAATTGTATTAATTAAATAAGTTGAATTTATTTTATTTATCGGACTAAAACATTTGAGATAAAGCAAAGTTTGCCAAGACCAAAATAAATATTAAACACAAAAATTTAACAAACATAATTTGTAATTAGTTATATATATAAATAAAAGTTTACCAAATTTAATCGTATAAAATGGATAATCACAATTCAAAGATCATGGCCCTAAAATCCTAAGGAAAGAAAATGAACTCTAAAGCTCTGTCAGCCACTTAAGAAACGAAGAAAAGAGAATGGGAAAATCATCGTGAAGAATCAGATGATGAAGAGTTGTACTTTATACAAAATTACATTCATATTTCTCTAACAATAATTTGACAATAAATTTAAATTTTTTGTTCAACTTTTTCTTATATTGTTTTTCTATTAAGTAAGCAACGAGTTAAATTAAAATGTTAGTTGCAACCAATTTTAATATCATTAAAACAACACTCATTTTTGTCTTACCATTTTTAATACTATATTTTGTATGCTCATCTGAATGGGTCAACTTAGATTATTTTCTTGCTCAATCATTTTAAAAATATAGTTACACGATAATACATGTGATAAAAGAGCACGTCTAATATGATTTTCTAGTAGATAATTAAATATATTAATATTTATTAAAATACTTTTATATTATTAATACTAAACTTAATTTATGGGCATTTTTTGAAGTATGGTTTTCATTATAGATTTATTTGAAAAATTATTATTTTTGGTTTTATGCATCATACCCACACATTTGAGACAGTGATTTATTTTTTGGCTGAACATTTGAGTTAGTGATGAGTGTTTAGCAATTAGTAATTTTTTAAAATAATGTAGTTATTAGAAAGATGTAAATTTTAACACATTATTAATTAACATTATAATTTTGACAAATTATTTGATTCCTTATAAAGACCATTAATGATTAATATAATATTAACTTGATACTTATTACTATAATTTAATGCATAGATATTCTATTTAATGAGTGAAATATGATATAACACATTAAATAATAAATCGGTTGATCAAACTTTTAAATATTTTTTTAACAGTTTAATATACTACTAAGTCATTAAAATATAACTAAAATATTAATATAATATTTTGATGAGTAAAATATAATATATGAATTAGTTGCAATTACGTTTTCAAAAATATTCTACATAATCTTAAATGTGTGTTTATAAACCCATATATAATAATTACTCAAATAAACTCACTTGAAAATATTACTTTACAAACAAGATCAATAAGTTATATTATTTATGAAATTTTAAATCTTATTCACCTTAATAATAATAAATTAAAATCTGTATATCATGGGCAACCCGCGGGACACATTCTAGTTTTTTTATTATTTGTCAATTTTTAATTGGTTGTGTCTAGAGGTTGATGTTTTAGTGGAGTGACCGTCTAAGAAATTTTCACAACAAAGTAAAAACTAAATATTTGATATCATTGCAAAAAAAAGTCAATGTATCAAATCAGAAACTATTATTTCTTTGGATCTCTTTTAGCGTCATTGTAAAATATTTTAACTTAGACATTTAATAAAATTTTACCTTATATATATATATTTATGTAGTCGGTTACAAAATAATATTATAACATATATAAATTGTGAAAAATCTGATTTTTTTTTCCATCAAGCTAAAAATATATGAAAATCTAATTGTAGCAAATATTAACTTTTAAGCTTTCGATACATAAGTGTTAATCATGTCACATTCCATAATTGACAATCATTAATGAATTTCTGATTTAGGGTTTGAAAATGTACTCAAGATGACGTTTTTCAATGATTATAAATGGAGAACAACATAGATAGTCAAATCAAACTTAAATATACAAAGAGAAATACAATATTTATAAGAAAAACAAGAAAAATGTCAAAGAGTTAGATGAAAAATATTGTTATGATTATGTTCATAATTATGGCAATGAATATGTTTATTTTGGCTCTTGCCGATGAAACTTCTTCACTAACAGCACCTCCAGCTGAAAATGCAGATAGTAGAATCGGTGTATTGCTTTGTCTTGGCAAGTGTGGTTTGAAATGTGCAAGTGACGTAGGAAATCCTATATCATTTGCAGCTTGTCTTACTACTTGTAGATTACATTGTCATAAGAACTCATCACAAATTGCACATGATTGTACTACAAATTGTACTTAATCGAAGTCTAACAATATTGGTATTGGAATGTTTATCCTTTCTCGCTTTTATATTATATATTGGTATCATTATCAATCAAATACTATAAATTAATAAAGTTGACTTAAATCATGATGTTTCTTACATATTGATATTTTATTTTTTTCAGATGCACGTAACATTAATGGAATCCTGAATTCATGCTTGGAAACTTGCAAGGACAAATAATGTATATTACTACGTGGATGTAACACTACATAAATCAGAAATCGGATGACCTAATTAACTGTATTAATTACTTTTGTGGCAATATATAAACTTTTTCTCTCTTTCTTTCTATATGTACGTGTGTGTGTGGATGAGGTCAAATGACACTAAGGTGGCAAATTAAAAATTGACTCTATATCTTGTCCATTTAATTAGTTTTGATCACAAAGATTACGTTAATCAACTCAAAACTCATGTGACTCTTTCTCCCACTTATACTCTTTCTCAAGTGTCATCATTAGTTTGACATATATGGCAACTATCTTTGAACACTCCTATTCTCAATCTTGAGCCAATTTTTATGCTGATAATGTCAAATAAGAGATGAACAACAAAATGTTAAAACCTTTCATGTTGTCTCTGTGCAATGATAGTAATCTAATATCATCCTCAATCTCTGCACAACAATGACACTGTTTTGATCACTTTTCATTTAACCAAATTTTTTATTGTCTGAAATTCACATGCCAGATGTTTTGTGATTTGGGTTGATACTTGATTTAATTTTTACTTTATTGAAATAATTGATTTCTTCTTGTTCAACAAAATTTTGAAATGAAAACAAAACCAAATGCAACTCACTTGATTGAATCTTAGCTCAATTATAAGCGCCTTGGAAATGATATCTACTTTTTTATGTCTATTTTGTTTTTATGTTTTAGCAGCATTAGTGTATGCTTTTAATAATTACAACACTAATAAAAAGGTTGACAATTGTTTATCCTTATCAGTCATCTCATCAAGTAGATATGGTACACACTTAATTTTTTTGGGAGGTTTATGGTTTCAATTAATAACTGACACTAAATATACGTTTCATTAAAGTTTTCTTTCCACTTTGAAAGTTTTATTTTGACCAAATCATGTTTTCTCGGGGAGTTAATTAACAAGTGATGCATTTAGTTAAGAGGCTTGATATTATGCTACCACACAAGTGGACAAATAGTTAAGGAGTCAACATGTCCTCAGATCTTTTCAACTCAAGCTAAGACACATAAACGCGAGGGTCGAGGTACTCATGTAATTCTCGGTAGCTCTCGACCTTTGGGAATAATCCATTAATCCACTTAGGAATTCCCCACTAGAGATACCCCCAATGTAACACCTTAAATTTGATAATAAACTTTTTTATTAATTAAATAAGATTTTAAATAATTAATTCGATGTTAAAATTATTTTAGAATATATATTGATAAATTTTGGGAGTAATTTTTGTTATAACAATGCTTTCTATGATGTGTTGGTTTGATGGATATTAAATTTAATGAGCAATATAAATAATAAATATTTTATTTTATTATTTTATTATTTTATATATTTTCTAAAAAAGGAAAGGAAGAAAACAAAAATAGAGGAAACAGAAACACGTTTCCTTCCAATCTCGCGAGCCTTTCTTCTTCTTCCTCATTCCTTCCACTTTCTTCTTCCTTATTTGGCTTCAAGAAAACCAAGTGTGAGTGAAAGGAAAACATTCCCCTGCTACTCGACTTCTTCTCTCCTTCCTCTTTCTTCTTCGCGGATTTGAAAACGGTGTTAGTGATTTCAAAACCATCAAACACAAACATTCACTTTTCTACTAGATCTAAGCTTTGTTTCAAGAAGTGATAGGAGGGAAAGTTGCTCACATTCACGCTACGGTGCTAGTGAACTAACTTTCGAAGCGACGTCGCAAGTGGAGATTTTACCGGATTTACTCGCAGTACCGTAATCGCTCGTTAAAGTTAACGTTAAGGTAAGGGCTCCTTCCAAACTTTAGTTTGCATTTAGGGACTTATCTGTGGTTGTGTGGAAAATAATTTTGTTAGGATTGAAGTGTTGATTGGGAGAAAATGAATTTAATACTTTTATGGGTGAAATTCTAATGTTGGGTTTTGGTGATATTGATGAGTGTTTTGTGGAAAATGAATTTAACTCATTTATGTATGATTTTGAGGAAATGAAATTAGATATGTTTGAGTGGTGGGTTGTGATGATTTGTGTTAGTCGTATTTGACGTGTTCATAATTAATACTTGTAAATTTTGAGATGTGTTTGTGTGAATTTTGTGGAAACATGAACTGATGTGATTTGGTGTAAATTGTGGATTGAATTTGAGAATATGTCTGAGTATACTCTGTGGGGAATTTGAAAATCATTAGAGTTAAACGAGTATTAAAAATGGGGAATCTTTTAATATCAGCATTTACTTAACGATTGTCGTGGATAGAGTCAGAGTATGCTCATGCATTTCATTTTTGGTAAATCGTGCTCACCCGTGATAGGTGGCACCTCGGTAAATAGTACTTCGACCTGTGATAGGCGTTACATTTACGATTTACATTTTTGGTAAATCGTGCTGACCAGTGATAGGTGGCACCTCGGAAAACAGTATTGGTCTATGATAGGCGGTACATTTATGATTTACGTTATTTTTTTTAGTAAATCGTGCTGACCCGTGATAGGTGGCCCCTTGGTAAACAGTACTGGTCTGTGATAGGCGGTACGTTTATGATTTACGCTTTTTAGTAAATCGTGCTGACCCGTGATAGGTGGCACCTCGGTAATTAGTACTCCGTCCTGTGATAGGCGGTACAATTATGATTTACGGCCCTTCGAGGAGGGTTTTGGTTTGGAATTCCGAGTCCATGCATTTTGGCATATATGCATCGCATTAGGGTGCTTGGCACACAAGTCGTGTTTGATTCAAGATTATGATTGAGTGTTTGAACTCAAGTTGTCGTGGTGATTGTGCTATAATTGCTAAGTGTTATGTTTTGGAATTGTGTGTGAGTGTGATTGATTGCAAAACCATTTCGAACTTAAGTTATCGTGGTAATTGTGTTATAATTGCCAAGTGTGGATGTTTTGGAATTGTGTGTAAGTGTGATTGATTGCAAAACTATTTCGAAACTCAAGATGTCGTGGAGATTGTGTTATAATTGCCAAGTGTTATGTTTTGGAATTGTGTGTAATTGTGATTGATTCAATTTATGTAGTTTTAGAAAAAATTCAGAAAAATCGATTTCCCAATCGATTCTGTTAAAGTGTAATACCAGCTTAATCGATTGCCTAATCGATTATTACATTTCTTGTTTTCTTGAATCTTGAAAATATATTGAACTAATCGATTTGGCTTGTTACAGTAGCTCATCTATTTAGTTAAAATCGATGTGTCAATCGATTATGTAATATGTTTCTTAAAACCATTTAAGAAATCGATTTCCCAATCGATTAACTCAGCAAAATATTTGCTCTGTGAATCACAAAATTGATTTCTCAATTGATGTGCAAATCGATTGTCCAATCGATTGATTTGAACCCAGAATACATGTTTCACTTAAAACCTTTAAGAAATCGATTTCCCAATCGATTTACATAGTAAACACTTTTATTCTGAGTTAGACAATCGATTGCCCAATGGATTCATCAATTGACTGGTCAGTTGATTTATTACTTGATTGATTAAAACTTTATTTTTTATTTCAATTTTACTTGGCAAGTATTATATGAATGTTTAGCATATGGAAACCCTTTTAAGGTGCATGCTAAGTTGAAAGATTATTTTGTGCATTTTAAAACTTAAATGTTATGTGTTAATTGTTAATCCCGGTTGGTGACCCTTTACAACTATTGTGGAAATCTGGGCTTTGCCCTCATATGAGAACTAGGACCATCCTTCCAGTTGGTGCCCTGTGGATGGGAATGTAGTTGGGAACACCTGACTGGAGCTATGTTAGAAGGATCTTGGGCGCGCGAAGATCACTCGGGATGTACAGTTTTTGTGGAATGATCAGATTAGGTTGACGTATAGGGACTAGATGTCTTTCTTTTGGGATGTGTTTATTTTAAATTGGAAGACTATACCTATACCAATATTTTCAGCATTACATTTTATTTTGGATGGGTTCCATGTACCACTTTTTGATGTGTAAATACTTTGGTTTCGTATTTGAAATACTATTCTGCTGCTTGTAAATTATGTTGACTTAATTATCATTGTGTTATGACTTAAATATTTATCCAAAGGTATTTCCTTATTCATTTCTTTGTTTTATGAATTTGTTTTAAAAAAAAAAACTACACTCTCGCTGTTAAAAATCGGGGTGTTACATTGTGGTATCAGAGCTTTGGTTTTGGATTTCTTTGGGGATGTGGATCCCTTGGTTTAGGTTGTAGGTCAACCAGTAGGTGGGGAGTCGTTATCTAATCGTGTGTCGGGGTAATTGGTCTGAGTTGTCAGACCAGGGATAGTTATTATGTGTTGATTTGGTTGTTTTACGCCTGCTAAGACTTTGACTGAAAATATTGCATGTTTACATTGCCAAGTAATTGTCCATAATAGAGATTTCTCGATTAATTCGATTTGTTTACCTCTACAATAACCCAAGATCATTCCATGGACTTTATAACTGGATTGCCAAAAACAAGGAGACAGAATGATTCTATATGGGTGATAGTGGATCGACTAACTAAATCCGCACACTTTTGCCAGTAAAGACCACCTATAAGGTAGATCAGCTAACAGAGGTCAACATTGTCGAAATTGTGAGATTACATTGTCGAAATTGTGAGACCGTGATCTGAAGTTCACATCACATTTTTGGGGAGCATTGCACGGAGCGTTGGGAATGGAACTACGATTGAGTTCAGCTTACCATCCACAAACGGACGGACAGACTGAAAGGACGAATCAGTCCCTGGAGGATCTGTTGAAAGCATGTGTATTAGATGATAGAGGAAGTTGGGATGACGTACTTCCGTTGATTGAGTTTACCTACAACAATAGTTTCCACGCAAGTATTGGAATGGCACCATATGAGGCTTTATATGGGCGCAAGTGTCAGACGCCCTTGTGTTGGTATAAGGACGGTGAAAGTATGATTGTCGGACCAGAGATGGTGCAACAGACTACAACTAAGGTAAGGAAGATCAAGGAGAAAATGAAGACTTCACAGGATCGTCAAAAGAGTTACGCGGACAAGCGTCACAGACTTTTAGAATTCGAACAGGGGGACCATGTATTTGTAAGAGTCACACCTACTACTGGAGTTGGTAGAGCATTGCGATCAAAGAAGTGCACTCCGTAATTCATTGGACCATATCAGATTTCTGCATGAATTGGGCCTATTGCTTATCGGATTGCATTATCTTCGATACTGTCCATTATTCATGACGTGTTTCAAGTGTCAAAGTTGAGGAAATATCTTGCAGATCCATCTCATGTGATCGAATCAGACACAATACAGCTAAAGGGCAACCTGTCGTTCGAAGTACCACCTGTGATGACAGGAACATTAAGCGATTGAGGACCAAAGATGTTTCGTTGGTCAAGGTGAATTGGAACCCAATTACTGGAGATGCGACTTGGGAACTGGAGAGCAAGATGAGAGAACAACACCGAGAGTTATTTATCGACGCATAGTTTCGAGGACGAAACTAATTTTAGGGGGGTAGTATTGTAAGACCCATAATTTTAAAGTGTACTTTATGTAATTTGGTGTATTTTTGGTATTTAACTCGGAGGCTTTTTAGCCAAAGTCTTTAATATTTTGGATTTTATAAGACCAAAAAGATATTTTGATGCCTGATTAGAATTACTCATCGATAAATAAATTAAATTAACTGCGGTGAATCTTTTACGAAGAATTTAATGCGTTATGGGTGAAATGGTAATTTAACAAATATCTAGATATTTTGAGATATTTGTTAAATGTAATTAAAATATATATATATATGTAAATATTTGTTTGGGAAGAAAAGGAAAGAAGAGAGGAAGGAAAGAAGGAAAAAGAAAGAAAAGAAAAGCAAGGGAAAGAAAGACAAGGTAGAGAAACACAAAATTTTCCTTCTTCTTCCTCTACGCGTACGAGAACCTTCTCCCTCCTTCCTCCATTTTCATTTTTCGCAGCTTCCTTTTGTTCAAAAATAGAGACCCAAGGCTTGGTGGGTGATAGGACAAGAGTTTCTCAACTTCACTCTTCCTCTTTGATTTGAAAACGAAGAAAAATGGTATTAGGGATTCAAACACAAACCTTCCCGTTTTATCTAGATCTATGCTTCGTTTCGCGAGAGATAGAAGGGAAAGTTGCTCACTACCATGCTACGGTGCTAGGGGACCAACTTTGGAAGCGGCGTTGCGAGCGGAGATTTCACCGGATTTGCTCGCGGTACTGTATTCGCACGTGACAGCTAACGTGAAGGTAAGGGCTCCTTCCAAACTTTTAGTTTGCATTTAGGGACCTATCTGTGATTGTGTGGAAAAGAATTTTGTTAGGGTTAAAGTATTGATTTTGGGAAAATGAATTTAACCCATTTATGTATGATTTTGAGTAAATGAAATTTGTTGTGTTTTGAGTGGTATGTTGTGATGATTTGTGTTCATCGTATTTGTCGTGTTCATGATTAATGCTTATGAAATTTGATATGTTTATGATTGGATTTTGTGGAGAAATGAATTGATGTGTTTTGATGTGGATTGATAATATGTTTGAGTTTGTTTTGTTTGGAATTTGAAAACCATTAAGTTAAATGAGTATTAAGAATGGGAAATCTCTTAATGTCTTGTTTACTTAATGTGTGTTTCTGAAAATCGTTTAAGTTAACTAGGTATTAAGAATGGGGAATCTCTTAATGTCTTGGTTACTTAATGTTGTTTTGAAAATCGTTTAAGTAAACTGGGCATTAAGAATGGGTCACTTAATGTTGTTTTGAAAAGCGTTTAAGTTAACTGGGCGTTAAGAATGGGGAATCTCTTAATGTCTTGGTTACTTAATGTTTGTTTTTGAAAATCGTTTAAGTTAAAAGAGTATTAAGAATGGGGAATCTCTGAATATTTCTATTTGCTTAATGTTTTGTTTTGAAAACCATTAAGTTAAATGAGTATTAAGAATGAGGAATCTCTTAATATCTGCGTTTACTTAATGTCGTCGTGAAAATGATTTTGTGGAGAAATGAACTGTTGTGTTTTGGTGTGAATTGTGTAATAAATTTGTGAATACGGTTGAGGTTGTTCAGTGTGGAATTTGAAAACCATTAGAGTTAAACGAGCATTAAGAATGGGGAATCTCTTAATGTCTTGTTTACTTAATGTGTGTTTGTTTGGGAAAAACGTTTATGTTAACTGGGCATTAAGAATGGGGAATCTCTTAATGTCTTGGTTACTTAATGTTGTTTTGAAAATTGTTTAAGTTAACTGGACATTAAGAATGGGGAATCTCTTAATGTCTTGATTACATAATGTTTGTTTTGGAAAACCGTTTATGTTAAATTAGAATTAAGAATGGGGAATCTCTTAATATCTTATTTACTTAATGATTGTTTTGGAAAACCGTTTAAGTTAAAAGAGTATTAAGAATGGGGAATCTCTTAATACTTCTGTTTGCTTAATGTTTTGTTTTGAAAATCGTTAAGTTAAATGAGTATTAAGAATGGGGAATCTCTTAATATCTGTGTTTACTTAATGTCGTCGTGAAAATGATTTTGTGGAGAAATGAATTGTTGTGTTTTGGTGTGAATTGTGTAATAAATTTGTGAATACAGTTGAGGTTGTTCTGTGTGGAATTTGAAAACCATTAGAGTTAAACGAGCATGAAGAATGGAGAATCTCTTAATGTCTTGTTTACTTAATGTGTGTTTGGTTGTTAAAATCGTTTAAGTTAAATGAGAATTAAGAATGGGGAATCTCTTAATGTCTTGTTTACTTAATTTTTGTTTTGAAAATCGCTTAAGTTAAATGAGTATTAAGAATGGGGAATCTCTTAATGTCTCGTTTATTTAATGTTTGTTTTGAAAATCGTTTAAGTTAAATAAGTATTAAGAATGGGGAATCTCTTAATGTCTTGTTTACTTAATGTTTGTTTTCGTAAACCGTGCAGACCCGTGATAGGTGGCACCTTGGTAAATGGTACGGGGCCGTGATAGGCAGTATGTTTATGGTTTACGCTTTTTGGTAAGTTGTACTGACCCGTGATAGGTGGTACGTTTACGACTTACGTTTTTGGGTAAATTGTGTTTGTCTGTGAGAGACTGCACAGGTGTTTGTCTGTGAGAGACTACACCCTGGTAAATTGTGTTTGTCTGTGAGAGACTGCACAGGTGTTTGTCCGTGAGAGACTACGCCCTAGTGAATTGTGTTTGTCTGTGAGAGACTGCACAGGTGTTTGTCCGTGAGAGACTACACTCTGGTAAATTGTGAATTGTTGGTTCATCGTGATGTTGTGGGTATTGTGTTATAAGTGTTAAGTGTTATGTTTTGTAATTTGGTGATAGCATGTTTGATTGCAATACTATTTCGAAACTCATGATGTTGTAGTAATTGTGTTATAAGTGTTAAGTGTTATGTTTTGGAATTTGGTGATAGCATGTTTGATTGCAATACTATTTTGAAACTCATGATGTTGTAGTAATTGTGTTATAAGTGTTAAGTGTTATGTTTTGGAATTTGGTGATAGCATGTTTGATTGCGAAACTATTTCGAAGCCCAATATGTCGTGGAGATCACGTTGGAATTGCTAAGTGTTAAGATTTGGGATTATGTATGAATGTGATTGAGTTAGTTTATGTATTTTTAGAAGATTACGCAGGGAAATCCATTGCCCCAATCGATTGGATCAGTTACAGGGACTTCTCTAAATTGATCAAATCGATTTGTCAAATCGATTTTGTAATTTGTCTTTCAAAACCCTTGAAGAAATCGATTGAATGAATCGATTGATATGTCTCATGTTTTCTTGAAATTTGAAAATGCATTGAAGAAATCGATTGACCAAATCGATTTGGCCATCCAAAAACTCAGCCATTTTTCACGAAATCGATTTGCCCAATCGATTGCCTTCAATACAGGGGCTATGTCTTTCACGAAATCGATTTACCCAATCGATTTGGTAATGTGTTGTTTCAAAACCACTTAAGAAATCGATTTAGCAAATCGATTGGATTCATTACAGGGGCTCTGTCTTTCACAAAATCGATTTCCCCAATCGATTGGCTTAGTGGAAAATCTTATTTTGAGTTGGATAGTTGATTACTCAATTGATTTATCAATGTTTTGGTCAGTTATATAATACTTGATATTTAGAGAACTTTATTTGATTTCATTTATATTTGGCAAGCATTATATGAACTCTTCGCATATGAAAAATCCTTTTAAGGTGCATGCTTAGTTGAGAGGATATCTTATGCATTTGAAAACTTAAATGTTATGTGTTAACTATTAATTTCGGTCGGTGACCCTTTACAACTATTGTGGAAATCTGGGCTTTGGCCTCATATGAGAGCCAGGATGATCCTACCGGTTTGTACCCTACGGGGCGCGCGGAGATTACTCAGGATGTTTAGTTGTTTTGTAAAATGATCAGACTAGGTTGACACAGAGGGAACAGATGTCTTTTTTTGGGTTGCGTTTATTTTTAAACATGGAAGACTGTACCACTTTTGTTATGTAAATATTTGAAATTCATGGATTGAGAACTTTTTCCGCTGCTTGTAAATTATAATGACTTAATTACTTATCCAAAGGTGTTACCTTACTTATTTCTCTTTTTCATTTTAATTTCTTTCGAAAAAAAATACACCCTCGCTTTGAAAAACGAGGTGTTACATATATGTGTCTCGGGTTGAGTTAAGCGGATCTATGAGGACAGGGCCAATTTGAATTGTCCGTCCACTGGGATGGTGGCATAGTATCAAGCCTCCTAACCAAGTACTTTAGAGTTAGAATGGTACCACATTGTGAAGTAGAGTTTAAGCTCATGCATAGCATTGCATTTTATTGTAATTGTTTTGTTGTTATTAATATGTATCGTGTGTGGTGATAATTTCTCTTTAGACAATTTGATGTTACTTTGAATTCAACTGATTTTCCTTGAGTGATTTTGACCTTTGGATGTGATATTTTCTTGATAGAATATTTGTGTAATAATACGGTCCTATTATGATTGTTTGTTTGTTCTTCTTACTTGTATTATACTGTCATCATGATTTTGACACTAAAAGAGATCCAAAGAAATAATAGTTTGATATTTGATATATTGACTTTTTGAGAAAGATATCAAATATTCAGTTTTTACTTTGTTGTGAAAATTTGTTAGATGCGGGTTGCACATGATATATAGACTTTAATTTATTATTATTAAGGTGAATAAGATTTAAAATTTCAAAAATAATATAACTTATTAATTTAAACTTTGACGCTATATCTTGTCCATTTAATTAGTTTTGATCTCAAAGATTACGTTAATTCACTCAAACCTCATGTGACTCTCTCTCCCTCTTATACTCTTTCTCAAGTCTCAGCATTATCTCGACATATGTGGTGACTATCTTTGAACACTCTTATTCTCGTTCTTGAGCCAATTTTCATGGTGGTAATGTCAAATAAGAGATGAACAACAAAATATTGAAACATTTCTCAAAGTACATATCAGACACTTTAAACGAAATTTATCGAACAAAATGGTGAAATTTCAATATACTAGATTTAACTATAATTTCTTGATTTAATTCCAAATATGAATACTACCGATAAAGTTTATCTAATTAAATGAGTATAATAGAATTTATAAATCTTATTTCGAGTATCACATATCAGAGCGAGCTTGTCCCAAACTTAATCATTAAGAATCTCTTGCGTTTAATAATCTTAATATCGCAAATGTAAGGCCAAACTAGTCAAACACAAATAACGAATGGTAGTAATTAAATTTGCACAATATCACATGATGACATAACAATCAAAATTTCAAGAAAAAAATATCATCGGTTAACCCAACTCAATCACAATGAAACAGTCACAAATATGCAATGTTTTGCATGTCCTATACTTTATAATTCTTCATCATTTGGTATCATTCTACTTTTAAGTATTTGGTTAAGAGGCTTGATATTATGCTACCACACAAGTGAACAAACAGTTCATGAATCGTCATGTCCTCATAGATCCTTTTATCTCAACACAAGACACATAAACGCTATGGTTGAGGTACTCATTTATTGCTCTGTAGCTCTCGACCTTTGGGAATAATCCACTAATCTTCTTAGGAATTTCCTACTAAAGATACCCCAATGGTCTATCAATCATACCTTAAAGTGTGACCGTAGCCCTCCTTGGTCAAGCTTATTCAAATGTACTTCCTTCAAATTTTGGGATTGTTAGAACCTCCGAATATGATGACCAAATAATCTCCATGATCCGTTGTCGCAGACGGGTCGAATACAATTAATAAAATGTAAATCAGGGTAATAACTCGAATCATTTCACAAGGACTTGTCCATTTAATTAGTTTTGATCTCAAAGATTACGTTAATTCACTCAAACTTCATGTGACTCTCTCTCCCTCTTATACTCTTTCTCAAGTCTCAACATTATCTCGACATATGTGGTGACTATCTTTGAACACTCTTATTCTCAATCTTGAGCCAATTTTCATGGTGATAATGTCAAATAAGGGATGAACAACAAAATATTGAAACATTTCTCAAAGTACATATCAGACACTTTAAATGAAATTTATAGAACAAAATGGTGAAATTTCAATATACTAGATTTAACTATTATTTCTTGATTTAATTCCAAATATCTTAGTGTATTCTAAGACTAAGGAAGACTATGGCGAACATTTAAGGATAGTTTTGCAAACCCTTAAGGAGAAACAATTATTTGCCAAGTTGTCTAAGTTTGAATTTTGGTTAGAGGATGTAAGTTTCCTAGGTCATGTAATTTCCAAAGGTGGAATAGTGGTTGATCCTGCCAAGGTGTAGAGTGTATTAGAATGGAAAGAACCTAAGCCAGTGATTGAGAATTGAAATTTCCTCAAATTGGCAGGTTATTATCGTAGGTTCATAGAACGACTATCCAAGTTGGCCTTAACTTTAACTATGTTGACCCGAAAAGGGGAATTGTTCGTGTGGGATAGCCATTGTGAGAATAGTTTCCAAGAGCTTAAGAAACAATTGACCTTTGCACTGATCTTATTGTTACCTTTCCTGAGTGCACTCTTTGTAGCATATTGTGTTGTGTGTGGTTCATGATTAGGTGGAGTACTTATGTAGGATGGGAATGTGGGAGCATATGCTTCTAGGCATCTGAAGATTCATGAGAGGAACTACCCTACCCATGACCTAGAACTAGCAGTTGTGTGTTTTATGGCCTCTAACCTTGGGATGTTTTATACAAAGTTGCTAGCAAAGTTATCCAATTTTTCCTAAGTATTGAAATTAATATCGAAACCAACGTGATCAATATTATTCCGAATCAACAGTGATAAAATCAAACCTTATCAAGATAAAGATTTACAATTTGCATGTATTATCAATACAAGAAAACTTAAATAAATAAAATGCTAATTCCACAGATTAATCAAGACAGAAATTTATCAATACAAACATTCAAGATTAGGCATTCATGCAATATTAAGAAAAAGAGAAAAGATAAGAAGATCGTGCACCGAGATTTATACTGGTTCGGCTATCAGTATGACAGCCTACATCCAGTCCTGAAATCAACCCGATTTCAGCCTTTTTCCAATAGAATCGACTTGAGTACGTTTTACAGATTGTCCAGCTCACACAAGGCCTATCTATCCAACTCACTCGCTTCTATTACACTTCCGCTGTATCCCTAGAGTTAATCGCTAAACTCTCACAAGATAACGATGAGACTTCTTCTTGATGAACACCCTCACCAACAAAGATAGCCACTAGTTTCTATACTAGGTTTTTCCGAACTTTCTTTACAGATTATTTTTACAGAAAAGAATAAAAGATCACTAATAATGGCGACTCAATCACAATATGAATTTCACACAACAAGAATTTGCCAAATGAGTATTTTCTGTGTGGTTACAATTATTTCTCTCAGTATATGAAACCTTGTAATGAATAATTGTTTCAAGTGTTATGTCTTAGTTATTTGAAAATATGATTTGAGTCAGTTTATATATGTTAAGAAAAACAACAGTTAAATCGATTCCTCAATCGATTTTATAAAAGTTTTAAAACAGCTTAATCGATTGCCAAATCGATTATCGCGTTTCTTGTTTTTCTTGATTCTTGAAAATATAAGAATAAATCGATTTGCCAATCGATTCTTTTAATACATAAATCAGAAACTAAAGCAAGTTCATATCTGAATCGATTGAGTAATAGATTATAGGTGTTTTGTTCAAACAACGAGATCAAAACAATCGATTACGCAGTCCACTCATATTTGTTCACATAATCGATTTGGCAATTGGCTGAATTCTCCATGTAACACAAACCTTTAATCAAATTGATTTGCCAATCGATTGAATTGATCATAGTGACTCAAACATTTTGCTTCAATCGATTCGTCAACCGATTTTACTAGTCATAGTGATTCAAATATTTTTCTTCAATCGATTTGCCAATCGATTTGGCTTGTTACAGTATCTCAGCCATTTAGTTGAAATCAATGTGCTAATCGACTAAGAACATGTTTCTGATATATGATTAAGCATTTCATTTTCCCAATCGATTACCTAATCGATTAGTATATACCTTGCAAGTTAAGAAACCAATTTCAATTGATTGTCCAATCGATTTGATTCATCATAGAGGCTAAGTTTGATAAAAAAAACTTTTGCACAATCGATTTGCCAATCGATTGATTCAGTAAGTGGTTGGTTCTGTGAATCACAAACTCGATTACTCAATTGATGTCCCAACCAATTGTCCAATCGATTGGTTGATTACAGAGGCCAAGTCTGATGAAAAAGAGTTTTCGTAATCGATTTGCCAATCGATTAGTAGAGTACTAGCTTGGCTCTGTGAATTACAAAATCGATTTCTCAATTGACGTGCTAATCAATTGTCCAATGGATTGGTTTAAACCCAGAGTTCATGTTTCACTAAAGTCCTTTAAGTAATCGATTTCCCAATCGATGTACTTAGTGAAAACTCTAATTCTGAGTCAAGCAATCGATTGCACAATGGATTCATCAATTGACTTGCTAATCGATTTATTTACTTGTTTATTTTAAGATTTGATTTTTACTTTGGCAAATACTTAAGTATGAAATCATATTGATGAGTCAACTAAATAACTACTATAACCACTCATAACACTAGACAGAATTGCATCTTTCTTCAGCACATTCTCTAATTTTGCTTGATTCCTTGTGTTCCAAGCGTGTGTCCAAGTGTATAGTGTTTGCTTGTTTTTCCTGAAATGTAACTCAGTTCAAACTGTTAGTTTTATCAAATGATGCATGAACATTGTATGTTTGTTAATTATGTCAAAATCATGATCAAGAGGACTTATGTCTAACAGCAACAATTTTCTTTGTACGTAAGACGTGGAGGCATTATTTATATTGATCTGGAAGGAGTTGAACATGAGACAACGTAGGTGGATGGACTTTCTTAAATATTTTGATTTTGAACTTAACTATCATTCTGGAAAGGCCAATGTAGTGGTTGATGTCGTGAGTAGGAAGACTTTAAGTGTGTCCGCTTTAACCGTTAAGCATATTGAGTTGTTGGAACACTTTAGAGACCGTAGTTTAGTTTGTGAATTGACACCAGAAAGTATTAAATTGGGAATGTTGAAGGTAACTAGTGGACTATTGGAAGAGATTGAAAAGAATCAGAAATTGGATTTATAACTTTTAGATAGGTTACAGTCAATAGACCAAGGGAGAGAACCTGATTTTAAAATAGGTGTGGATGGAATTTTGAGATTTAAGGATAGAATTTGCGTACCTGATGTAGATGAGTTAAGAAAGATGATCTTAGAGGAAGGACATAGGAGCTGTCTAAGTATTCACCCTGGAGCCACAAAGATATATAAGGACCTCAAGATGATATTTAGGTGGCCTAAAATGAAAAATGATGTTGCTAAGTTTGTGTATGTTTGTCTGAGGTAGAACACCAAAAACCTTCAAGTTTGATGCAACCTTTGAGTATTCCTGAATGGAAGTGCGATAACATCTCTATGGAATTTGTTGTAGGCTTACCTCAAACTCCAAAATGTTATGATAGTATTTGGGTTGTTATGGATAGATTAACTAAATATGCTCACTTTATTCTGATAAACATAACTTATTCTATGGAAAGGTTAGCTGAAATATACATAAAAGAAAATTGTGAAGTTGCATGGAATCCCATCAAGTATAGTCTCATACACAGACCCTATGCTTTAGGTACGAACCTTAGGATGAGTTCAGCCTACCATCCACAAATAGATGGTCAGACTGGGTGAACCAATCAATCCCTAGAAGACTTGATGAGAGCCAGTTTGTCGGAACACAATGGAAGTTGGGATAGATTTCTGCAACTTATAGAGTTTACCTATAACAATAGTTTATACTTTAGCATTGGAATGGCCCATTTTGAGGCTTTGTATGGGACAAGGTGTAGGATCCCTCTGTGTTGGTTTAAGACGAGTGATAACCTTGTGTTAGGACCTGAGATTATTAAATAGACTACTAATAAAGTAAAAATGATTCAGGAAAAGATGAGAGCATCTTATAGTAGGCAAAAGAGTTACCATGATAAAATAAGGGAAAACCTCGAATTTCAAGAAGGTGATCATGTATTTCTGAGAGATACTCCAATAACTGGGGTTGGTCGGGCATTAAAAATGCGAAAGATTACTCCTCGATTTATAGGACATTACCAAATTCTTAAACGTGTCGATAACATGGCATATCAAATCGCGTAGCCTCCGTCACTTTCTAATCTTTGTAGTGTCTTTCACATGTCTCAACTTTGCAAGTACATTTTTTATCCTTCACATGTGATCGAGTCAGACAAGGTCCAAATAAAAGAGAATCAAACTTTTGAGACCTTACCGCTACGGATTGAGGACCGAAAGTTCAAGAAATTAAGGGGTAAGACAATTTCATTAGTTAAGGTTGTTTGGGGAGGTGTTACTGGTGAAAGTGCTACGTGGGAAGTCGAAAGCCAGATGCACGATTCTTATCCAGAACTATTTTCATCAAGTAAATTTCGAGGACGAAATTTTCTTCAACAAGGGAAGAAATGTAACACCCCAATTTCTCATTACCTTATTTTAATAGTATAACGATACACTACTATTATTATATGGGTGTTAGTATATATTCTAATTTTTGTAGGTGTGTCTTGTGTTTTTGCCCTAGTAATTGATTTAAATCTTTAATATTAACTATATTTAACATACAAAAAATAAATGATATATATATATATATATATATTTAAATAAAATAATACAAGAAGTGAATTTGTGTTGTTACACTAATAGTTACCTCTAACAACAACAGCAACAACGACGACGACGACGATGACAACAATAATATATATATATATATATATATATAGATAATCGCAGAAAGAAAGAAGAGGACTAGTTTTCTCTTTACCAATAGTCGCTTGTTCTGTTGCCACCAGCCCATGTTTTCTAATACTAAAACAATATAACTATACCCTACAATCAGGTATACCTTTCCTATTACCATCAAATTGTTATACTGTAGTCTGAATAAAAAGAGGGAGAACCAGTACAGTTAATTAGTTTGTTAGGATGAACGCATCTCAACGTTTTGGTAAATTCCCATTGTACAATTTTGAACTAAGTCTTGATGTTATATAATTGATGGAAACTATAAGAGTTGTCTTGAAATCGTGGCCTTCATTCTATTTCGTTGCATTTTATTTTTCTATTATGCTTTATTCTTTTGCTTATAAACTCAGTTTTCATTTTTTTTTTGTTTATATTGGTGAAATACCTATTAACCGAATTAGTACCTTATTATTTTAATGAATATAACAATAAAGCTATTACTAGTTCAATTTCTAATATCATAAAATTTGGAAGGAAAAAAAAGAGATTAATTTTAATTGTCAGATAAGTAACCAATTAATTTCCAAATAAGGCATACAGTCTAATTTACTGTGTGGATAATTGTTGTGAGAACAAAACAAGGCACAGAGTCTAAGGCTTAATTTATGTTAATATAATATTGAGTGTAGTTAATAATAAGTTGTAGCTAAATATTGTTTGCATGCGCTTCATATGATATACATGGTTACCTAATAAAAAAATATCAAAACTATATATATATATATATATATATATATGAACATTATATTTGGTTCTTTTTATCCTATTTAGTTAAACAAAAATCTGATTATTTTAATATGCATGTTTTGATGATAGTAAATATATTTTTGAGTTATATTACAAATAGCCGATAATTTTTTATTTTTTTATTGTTACAAAGTAATTTATTTGTATTTGGTTGATGTTTATAAGATGTTGATTAACTTAATTTTGAATAATTGTGTGGTATTTGATATTTGATATTGTTGTGATGTTGGATGTTGAACATAATTATGTGCATATGTTTGATTAGACGAATTTATGAGATGTGATAATAAAAGATGGATGGATTATATGACATATGTTTATGTGATGATGTTTGATTGATGATAGTGATGTTATGAGATTGTGATGAGTTTATATGATGATCATGATTATGTATGATTAATGATGTTATAAAATTATGATGAGAATATTGAAGTACCCCATGGTTGATGAGATAGTGATGATTCCTAAAAATGATGCTCTTAATGGAGTAGTCTAAGCTAATGAGGGGAGAAAATATATTAAGAATTTGTGAAGTGGATATTATTTTGTCATCATATAGGTAGGGCCTGACAAGCCTAGTGATTCAAGGGAAGTACAACTGAATGAGTCTAATCGCAGCGATCTGATGTTGAGCCTTAAGGCAAGATTGTTAGACCCTAGAGGTATTAAGGTCGGGAATTCCTAGGTGACTTGGATGTAGCACTTCAAATGTCGGGAGCTACCACGCAACACACGTTTACCTCGACTATCACGTATATGTGTCTTAGGTTGAGTTGAGGACAAGGCCAATTTGAATTGTCCGTCCACCAGGATGGTGACATAGTATCAAGCCTCCTAACCAAGTACTTCAGAGTTAGAATGGTACCACATTGTGAAGTAGAGTCTAAGCTCATGCATAGCATTGAGCTTCTTTGTGATTGTTTTGTTGTGATTGGTGTGTTTCAAAGGTGATAATAATTTTCTTAGATGATTTGATGTTATAATGAAATTTATTGATTTTCCTTGAGTGGTTTTGACTTTATAATGTTATGTTTTTCCTTAAAGAATGGTTGTAATTTGTATATTCTTATTTAATTTGAAATGAATTTTTGTATGAAAACCTTAGAAGTACTAGTTAGATTTTAGAATTAAATCAAGTAATTATACTTAAATCAAGCTTATCTGGATAGCACTATGTTAATAAAAAAAAATTATGTTTAAAGCGTTCTATTTTATTTTTGAGATACGTGATATCCTAAATTAAAAATAAAAGTTTTTATTTTATTGGATATAAATTTTATTTATTAGCTTCAAATTTTATAGGAATATTATATAAATTATTATATATTATTGTGGGGTTTAGGGCGTCACGTTAGTGGCATCAGAACAGGTATGTCCAATCAGACCGTAAATGTGTTATGTGTTCGCTATGTTTCCTTGTGTACTCTGTTATGTGTTTTGTGGTTATGGTCATTATTGTGTTAGTGTTGTAGAACTAAGTTAGTTTCTCACTTCCCAAAGTGTATCACTATATTCGGTTGGCTTATCTGATTGATGTAGGTAGTGATGGCTAGTGGAAGGAATGATGCTGCAATTACCAAGACTCTAGAAGGTCACTATTTCGATGAGTAAAACATAATATATGAATTAGTTGCAATTACGTTTTCAAAAATATTCTACATAATCTTAAATGTGTGTTTATAAACCCATATATAATAATTACTCAAATAAACTCACTTGAAAATATTACTTTACAAACAAGATCAATAAGTTATATTATTTATGAAATTTTAAATCTTATTCACCTTAATAATAATAAATTAAAATATGTATATCATGGGCAACCCGCGGGACACATTCTAGTTTTTTATTATTTGTCAATTTTTAATTGGATGTGTCTAGAGGTTGAAGTTTTAGTGGAGTGACCGTCAAAGAAATTTTCACAACAAAGTAAAAACTAAATATTTGATATCATTGCAAAAAAAAGTCAATCTATCAAATCACAAACTATTATTTCTTTGGATCTCTTTTAGCGTCATTGTAAAATATTTTAACTTAGACATCTAATAAAATTTTACCTTATATATATATTTATGTAGTCGGTTACAAAATAATATTATAACATATATAAATTGTGAAAAATATGATTTTTTTTTCCATCAAGCTAAAAATATATGAAAATCTAATTGTAGCAAATATTAACTTTTAAGCTTTCGATACATAAGTGTTAATCATGTCACATTCCAGAATTGACAATCATTAATGAATTTCTGATTTAGGGTTTGAAAATGTACTCAAGATGACGTTTTTCAATGATTATAAATGGAGAACAACATAGATTGTCAAATCAAACTTAAATATACAAAGAGAAATACAATATTTATAAGAAAAACAAGAAAAATGTCAAAGAGTGAGATGAAAAATATTGTTATGATTATGTTCATAATTATGGCAATGAATATGTTTATTTTTGCTCTTGCCGATGAAACTTCTTCCCTAACAGCACCTCCAGCTGAAAATGCAGATAGTAGAATCGGTGTATTGCTTTGTCTTGGCAAGTGTGGTTTGAAATGTGCAAGTGACGTAGGAAATCCTATATCATTTGCAGCTTGTCTTACTACTTGTAGATTAAATTGTCATAAGAACTCATCACAAATTGCACATGATTGTACTACAAATTGTACTTAATCGATGTCTAACAATATTGGTATTGGAATGTTTATCCTTTCTCGCTTTTATATTATATATTGGTATCATTATCAATCAAATACTATAAATTAATAGAGTTGACTTAAATCATGATGTTTCTTACATATTGATATTTTATTTTTTTCAGATGCACGTAACATTAATGCAATCCTGAATTCATGCTTGGAAACTTGCAAGGACAAATAATGTATATTACTACGTGGATGTAACACTACATAAATCAGAAATCGGATGACCTAATTAACTGTATTAATTACTTTTGTGGCAATAAATAAACTTTTTCTCTCTTTCTTTCTATATGTACGTGTGTGTATGGATGAGGTCAAATGACACTAAGGTGGCAAATTAAAAATTGACACTATATCTTGTCCATTTAATTAGTTTTGATCACGAAGATTACGTTAATCAACTCAAAACTCATGTGACTCTCCCACTTATACTCTTTCTCAAGTGTCATCATTAGTTTGACATATATGGCAACTATCTTTGAACACTCCTATTCTCAATCTTGAGCCAATTTTTATGCTGATAATGTCAAATAAGAGATGAACAACAAAATGTTAAAACCTTTCAGGTTGTCTTTGTGCAATGATAGTAATCTAATATCATCCTCAATCTCTGCACAACAATGACAATGTTTTGATCACTTTTCATTTAACCAAATTTTTTATTGTCTGAAATTCACATGCCAGATGTTTTGTGATTTGGGTTGATACTTGATTTAATATTTACTTTATGGAAACAATTGATTTCTTCTTGTTCAACAAAATTTTGAAATGAAAACAAAACCAAATACAACTCCCTTGATTGAATCTTAGCTCAATTATAAGCGCCTTCGAAATGATATCTACTTTTTTATGTCTATTTATTGCTTTTATGTTTTAGCAGCATTAGTGTATGCTTTTAATAATTACAACACTAATAAAAAGGTTGACAATTGTTTATCCTTCTCAGTCATCTCATCAAGTAGATATGGTACACACTTAATTTTTTTAGGAGATTTATGGTTTCAATTAATAACTGACACTAAATATACGTTTCATTAAGGTTTTCTTTCCACTTTGAAAGTTTTATTTTGACCAAATCATGTTTTTCCCTGGGAGTTAATTAACAAGTGATGCATTTGGTTAAGAGGCTTGATACTATGCTACCACACAAGTGGACAAATTGTTAATGAGTCAACATGTCCTCGTAGATCTTTTCAACTCAAGCTAAGACACATAAACGCGAGGGTCGAGGTACTCATGTAATTCTCGGTAGCTCTCGACCTTTGGGAATAATCCATTAATCCACTTAGGAATTCCCCACTAGAGATACCCCCAATGTAACACCTTAAATTTGATAATAAACTATTTTATTAATTAAATAGGATTTTAAATAATTAATTCGATGTTAAAATTATTTTAGAATATATATTGATAAATTTTTTGAGTAATTTTTGTTATAAGAATGCTTTTTATGATGTGTTGGTTTGATAGATATTATATTTAATGTGCAATATAAATAATAAATATTTTATTTTATTATTTTATATATTTTCTAAAAAAGGTAAGGAAGAAAACAGAAATAGAGGAAACAGAAACACGTTTCCTTCCAATCTCGCGAGCCTTTCTTCTTCTTCCTCATTCCTTCCACTTTCTTCTTCCTTATTTGGCTTCAAGAAAACCAAGTGTGAGTGAAAGGAAAACATTCCCCTGCTACTCTACTTCTTCTCTCCTTCCTCTTTCTTCTTCGCGGATTTGAAAACGGTGTTAGTGATTTCAAAACCATCAAACACAAACCTTCACATTTCTACTAGATCTAAGCTTTGTTTCAAGAAGTGATAGGAGGGAAAGTTGCTCACATCCACGCTACGGTGCTAGTGAACTAACATTGGAAGCGATGTCGCGAGCGGAGATTTTACTGGATTTACTCGCGGTACCGTAATCGCTCGTTAAAGCTAACGTTAAGGTAAGGGCTCCTTCCAAACTTTTAGTTTGCATTTAGGGACTTATCTATGGTTTTGTGGAAATGAATTTTGTTAGGGTTGAAGTGTTGATTTGGAGAAAATGAATTTAATACTTTTATGGGTGAAATTCTAATGTAGGGTTTTGGTGATATTGATGAGTGTTTCGTGGAAAATGAATTTAACTCAATTATGTATGATTTTGAGGAAATGAAATTAGATGTGTTTGAGTGGTGGGTTGTGATGATTTGTGTTTGTCGTATTTGACGTGTTCATAATTAATACTTGTAAATTTTGAGATGTGTTTGTGTGAATTTTGTGGAAACATGAACTGATGTGATTTGGTGTGAATTGTGGATTGAATTTGAGAATATGTCTGAGTATGCTCTATGGGGAATTTGAATGAGTATTAAAAATGGGGAATCTTTTAATATCTGCATTTACTTAACGATTGTCGTGGATAGAGTCAGAGTATTCTCATGCATTTCATTTTTGGTAAATCGTGCTGACCCGTGATAGGTTGCACCTCGGAAAATAGTACTTCGACCTGTGGTAGACGATACATTTACGATTTACGCTTTTGGTATATCGTGCTGACCCGTGATAGGTGGTACCTCAGAAAACGGTACTGGTCTATGATAGGCGGTACATTTACGATTTACGTTTTTTTTAGTAAATCGTGCTGACTCATGATAGGTGGCACCTGGGTAAACAGTACTGGTCTGTGATAGGCGGTACGTTTATGATTTACGCTTTTTAGTAAATCGTGCTGACCTGTGATAGGTGGCACCTCGATAATTAGTACTTCGGCTTGTGATAGGCAGTACAATTATGATTTACGGCCATTTGAGGAGGGTTTTGGTTTGGAATTCCGAGTCCATGCATTTTGGCATATATGCATCGCATTAGGGTGCTCGGCACACGAGTCGTGTTTGATTCAAGATTATGATTGAGTGTTTGAACTCAAGTTGTCGTGGTGATTGTGCTATAATTGCAAAGTGTTATGTTTTGGAATTGTGTGTGAGTGTGATTGATTGCAAAACCATTTCGAACTTAAGTTATCGTGGTAATTGTGTTATAATTGCCAAGTGTAGATGTTTTGGAATTGTGTGTAAGAGTGATTGATTGCAAAACTATTTCGAAACTCAAGATGTCGTGGTGATTGTGTTATAATTGCCAAGTGTTATGTTTTGGAATTGTGTGTAATTGTGATTGACTCAGTTTATGTAGCTTTAAAAAAAATTCAGAAAAATCGATTTCCCAATTGATTCTGTTAAAATGTAATACCAGCTTAATCGATTGCCTAATCGCTTATTACGTTTCTTGTTTTCTTGAATCTTGAAAATATATTGAACTAATCGATTTGGCTTGTTACAGTAGCTCAGCTATTTAGTTAAAATCGATGTGCCAATTGATTATGTAATATGTTTCTCAAAACCATTTAAGAAATCGATTTCCCAATCGATTAACTCCCAATCGATTGATTTAAACCCAGAATACATGTTTCACTAAAAACCTTTAAGAAATCGATTTCCCAATCGATTTACTTAGTAAAACTTTTATTCTGAGTCAGACAATCGATTGCCCAATCGATTCATCAGTTGACTGGTCAGTTGATTTATTACTTGATTGATTAAAACCTTATTTTTTATTTCATTTTTACTTGGCAAGTATTATATGAATGTTTAGCATATGGAAACCCTTTTAAGGTGCATGCTAAGTTGAAAGGTTATTTTGTGCATTTAAAAACATAAATGTTAGGTGTTATTTGTTAATCTCGGTTGGTGACCCATTACAACTATTATGGAAATCTGGGCTTTGTCCTCATATGAGAACCAAGACCATCCTTCCAGTTGGTGCCCTGTGGATGGGAATGTAGTTGGGAACACCTGACTGGAGCTATGTTAGGAGGATCTTGCGGGGCGCGTGAAGATCATTCGGGATGTATAGTTTTTGTGGAATGATCAGATTAGGTTGACGTATAGGGACTAGATGTCTTTCTTTTGGGACGTGTTTATTTTAAATTGGAAGACTATACCTATACCAATATTGGCAGCATGACATTTTATTTTCGATGGGTTCCATGTACCACTTTTTGATGTGTAAATACATTGGTTTCGTATTTCAAATACTATTCAGCTGCTTGTAAATTATGTTGACTTAATTGTTGTTGTGTTATGACTTAAATATTTATCCAAAGGTATTTCCTTATTTATTTCTTTGTTTTATCAATTTGTTTTAAAAAAAATACACTCTCGTTGTTAAAAATCGGGGTGTTACATTGTGGTATCAGAGCTTTGGTTTTGGATTTCTTTGGGGCTGTGGATCCCTTGGTTTAGGTTGTAGGTCAACCTGTAGGTGGGGATTCGTTATCTAATCATGCGTCGGGGTAATTGGTCTGAGTTGTCAGACCAGGGATAGTTATTATGTGTTGATATATCCGAAAGTTAGTTTTGGAATTATCCGAAGTGGTGTTAACACTCTTCTTGATGTTGGTTTCGGGGAAACACTACCTCTAAAATGGAACGACATGGCCAGAATGAACGTCAGTAGGGATGATCAAATGGTTGAAGCTACGAATAACATTAACATTTCCGTTGTTGCACAGACAGCTGCAAAGACTCTATGGGATCTAGAGAAGAGGGAAAGAGATATATGTGCTATTAAGTCAAGAGGATTGAAAGATTTTTGTCGTTACCATCCTCCAAAGTTCAAGGGAGATGAGAACTCGGGAAAAAGCTGATTAGTGGATTCAAGGAATGGAAAAGATCTTCGAGATGACAGATAGTTAGGCAGTGTTGAAGCAAATTATGACGACATGGAATTTATGAAATGGTTCCAAGGACACAAAAGCTATGTGTTGGTGTTAACTGGAAGACGATAAGTATGGATGGATTAACATTAGAATAATAAGGAATTTCAAGTAAAGATCTAAGTGGAAGACTTTTATTAAGAAAAGTATCAGATGTTTTCCTAGTAGATTTCAAGATGAAACTGGATGAAGTTTGATAAATGTCAAAGAGATGTGAACATCATGGAAATGTTGAGAAGACAAGGCTTGCTTTTGGAATAGTATTTGGTGCTTAGGTGTCCAATAAGAGGCATGTATTGAGGTTAAGGGGCACTGCACGTTAGGGGTAAATACCACCTTGATTAGATAAAGTACACTTTGAGGAATAGTCGATACCTTGAAAGGGTAAAGTGGGGCATTCAAGTTAATCTAGATTCGCGACATAGATTGTCAAGTATGAATCTCTTGACGATTACAAGAGTGAGAATATATACTTTGTTGATAAGTGACAAATCTCTTTGTGGTTTAGGAGATAGTAAGTATGGATAGTGATATTGGATGAAACTATAGACACGTAAGTGTGAATTTTGAGCGATGTTCGAAAAAACATAAAGAGTTAAGCCTTGATGTATTGAACTTTATGTTACTATTAAGTGGAATTTGAAGTATTGAGTACGAGAATACTTCGAGATTGCGGTAATATAAGTTTTGAGAGTCTATTAAAGGATGGAAATTACTAAGAGGGTGTTAATATTTTGATAGGTCGGAAGGATTATTCAAGATTTGATTTGGGACCCTAAGATGGTTGATTTTTTTAGTTGAGGATTTAAAATCCACAAGGTTGGATGGAGGACCAAGTAATGCTTAAAACTTTCATAATCGAAGGAGTTGAGGCAGGCAAGTGATAAATAATTCATGTTAAGGATGGAAGTGTTTGGAGATTTTGAGGATCAAATTTTAGAATCCTATTAAATGATAGAAAGTGAAAAAGAAGAGATGTAACGAATGATTTATGATTTAGTTGTTGGTCTTGGGAAATCAAGCGTTGAGATTTAAAATGAGTGTTTTAGCGACTAGATGAACAATGAAAGGTATGTGGGTCTTTGAGATATTTTACTGCAAAATTTATGAGGATGAAGTTATAGATAATTATTTTTGAGGAAATGTTTATAGGGAACGTTTGAGAAATAATTCTTCAGGACGTTCGATTGTTAGGATTCTTTTAGTTTGTCTTTAGGTGAAGGTTGAGAAGGAATAAGAATCCATCGAGTGAACTAAATATTGGAAAATGTGCCAAGAAATTTGTTGGAGCAGCACATAGAGATGTAGCTTATGACAATTAAAGATTCAGGAAAGGAATTATCTTATCTATAATTCAGACATTATTATAAAGGTATGCCAACGATATAAAGGCATTACTTGAGTGCATGTCATGGGGATTGTTATTGTGCTCGTCAATCAAAGGAGTTAAATGTTTGTTTGATACGAAACAATTGAACATGAAATGGAAAAGTTTGGTGGAAATTAGTAAGCCTTGATTTATTGGAATCACTATAATGGAGATGTATCAAGGATCGAGGTAGAAATTTAAGGTTTGTATAAATGGGAAAGTGATGGAGTGAATACAATGCGTTTGACCTGTCATAAGGAAAGCATAATCATCAAGTTACAAATGAAGGACACAGTGAAATTGAGAAGTATCAGAATGAATGTTGGCAGTAGATGTAGGAAAAATATTTTTGAGTTTGTGCATAATTGCGAATTATGTAAGAAATTTTCTAGTGAAGCGTGAATTTGAGGTGTTAGGCATGAGACAAATGTAGACCTTGATATGTGAATTAAATTCAAGTTGGATTTTGACGGAAATGTGACTCTTGAAATGAAGTACTAAACTGAAAAGAAGGTTATGTGTCCTAAGTAGTATAGTCTTTGGCATGATTTCGAAAATACTTGAGGAAGCTTGGATCACCAAGCAGTTGTAGGGATAGAATTATTAAAGTTATAATTGGAATAACATACTGATAAGAACACTACGGTTGACGTAGTTGTAAGACTAAAGAAAAATCGAGGATTTGGGGACAATGGAGGAATTTAGGAGTCCTCGACTGTAGTGATTGTTTTGTGCTCAATGTGTTGATGTCATACTTAGTGTTTCGGTTTGGTACCAAATGGATGTTTTGTACCAAGTGGATGCAAATGAGGCTATGTGACATAGCTATGGGAAATTGTACTTCGTCGACAGGATCAAAGTTATAGGAAAATAAGGGAAACTCGGTGGACTTTGAGAAGATTGTTGACTGCTTATACATTAGAATAACCTCAATTGTAAGTTGCAAGGAGCGCCATTATAGTTCGGTTAAGATAGTCTAATCCACTATCATGGTTGTTGGTTATTTATTGATAAATTAAGGAACTGATCATCCTTAATCTCTTGTTTATAGTAGACAAAATCATGTTGAATGGAATGGATGAGCCTTACCGACAATGGATGTGTGTGGAGTTATTAAGCACCCTATGAAAAGGGGTAGGCAACACTTTCTTTGAGTAGGCCGGGTGAAACAAGTTGTGACTTGTATGCTGAATTAGAGTACAAACCTAGTGTGGATTGTTACTTGTACTTTAAGTTTCGAGGAAGAAACTAATTTTAGGGGGGTAGTAATGTAAGACCCTTAATTTTAAATCCTAAATTATACAATTTTAGGGTATTTTGTGTTAAATTGCTTAGGCTTTTAGCCCAGTTTTCGGTATTTAGTGAGTTAAATGCCAAAAATATATTTTTGGAAATTGGATTAAAATTATTTGTCGAAGAATAATTTATTTAGGTTACAAAGAATATAATTCTGGGCAGTTTTGTTCAAAATATCTCAGGTTGCTGAAAATTGTATATTGTTAGACATATGTTCGTTTTTGATATTATTGACAAACATACATCTTGAAATAAATTTGACATTGTAAACTGAGAAAAATTTCAGGAACAACAACTCAATCCTACAAACTTGAGACAATTGCTTGGAACTCAAGAAATCAACAAAAGCTTGAAGATCCACAAGCAAATCGATTAGTAAAATCGATTCTGTAACAGGGTTGAATGATATTATGCAGTCTGGGATTAATCAATCGATGGGCAAAATCGATTTGCACATCCTATGGAAAATTAAACAGGCTATCAATCGATCAGGCAAATCGATTGGTATACTTATTAGAAAATAAATTATGCAAGTCAGAGAGCCAGTTTGCCACAAATCGATTAGGCAGATCGATTGTTTAAATCACCAGGACTGAATTGATTGTTTACATCGATTAGACAAATCGATTGGTACATTTATTGAAATTAAAATGTGCAAGTCAGTGGCATGCCATGCAAGCTAATCGATTTGGAAAATCGATTAATCAAATCAAATCTTTATTTTTGTTTGTCTACATCGATTGACACAATCGAGTGTGAATGTCCCAGAGCCAAACAAATCTTTAATAAAGCGATTAGGCAAATCAATTTCCTAAAATAAGTTTCAAAATAACCTTGGTCTGGAACATACACAGTCGATTAGCACAATCTACTAATTTACTTCTGTTGAATTAAGTTTGGCATCAATCGACTCTGTAAATCGATTGAATGAACCAACTGTTGAAATAAGCTTCAGACTTAAGTCCACAATCGGTTAGGCAAATCGATTTGTGAAAATCATTGTGTTCCTGGAACCAGTGAAATCGATTTACTAAAGCGATTGGTACAAAAAGTTTTAGAAACAGAGATGACTGAAATGGTTGAATCGATTAAGTACATCGATTGTTTTGATCTCGTTGTTTGAACAAAACACGCCAAGTCGATTATGAACATCGATTCAATTATGTACATTCATCCAAGTCTGAAGAACTCAGTTAAAATAATCGATTAGTTTATGCAGTTTCAAGATTCAAGGAAAACAAGATTCGCGAAAGCGATTGGACAAATCGATTCATATGTTGTTTTTCTAGAAACTATATAAACTGTTTCATACATAACCTTCACAAAACATATGACATAACTGTTTTTCATAACTTTCAAAAAAACACAATTTACCACTAACTCTTTCTCAACTGATATTACTTTGAACATCTTTTTCAGCCATGAACAATCAACATTTGTGATCAATGAGGATTGAAAAAGACTGAATTGAGAAATATAGCTTTGAGAAGAATGAAGATCAAAAACTTTGTATAATTGATCTGTTTCAAATTCTGTAAATCATTTTCTGTAACCGAATTACTTTGAGAAAATCCAGTAGTTACTGGTGGTGTTCTTCGGGGTTGAGGGCTGTCAACGAGAAGACGCTTGACTGGATTCTTGGTAGAGTTTATGGGATTTAAACTCGGGAATTCAGGGAGGGAAAGATAGAACAGGTAGAATAGTTTAAGATTGGTGCGAGGCACTGTGTAAAATATGTAAACTGATTCTAAGAGGTTCGATAGGAAAGGCTAAGATGTAATTGGATCTTAGGACTGGATGTAGGTCGTCACGAGACGGCTGAACCAGTATAAAAATCAACGTACACTTTTCTTTCCCTTATCTCGTTTAAATTTCTGCAATTATTACGTTTCTGATATTGATTGAATGCATGATAAAGATTCTATGTTAAGTGAATTCACATGATTAATTGTCTTCACATAATTGCATGAAAATCAACATCTTGGATAATAATTGTTTTCTGGTGCATTTCTCCATATATACCATGATCCATATAGTTTGACATTCATTAGAATTGTTTATTAGGGACCTTGTTTAATCTTGTGTTTAGTAAATTTCGAATTTATTAAACTGCTGCGCATATTGTTAGAATAAGCATTATTCTGCATAATTCTTCCGCAAATCAGAGGTCGTATCCCCCATCAATTGGCATCAAGAGCCTGCCTTTTTTAAAAAGATTTGTTTTTCTCAACAAAAAAAAGGATCATGACTTCTGATTTCTTAGGAGAAGGTGCTTCATTAGCTAGGCCTCCGGCTTTTAACGGAGCCGCATACATGTATTGGAAACAACGCATGCTAATCTTTCTTGAAGCTAGTGGTATTGACATTCTAGATGCTGTAGAAAATGGACCATTTGTGCCAACCATAGCAGGTACAGGTGAATCAGCAATCCGAAAGCATAAAAGTGACTGGACTTAGGATGACAAAAAGAAAGTTGGGTACAACGCCAAAGCCAAGAACATTATCACTGCAGCCTTGAGTCATGATGAATTCTTCAGAGTCTCAAATTGCAAGACAGCAAAACAAATGTGGGACACACTTCAGCAGACACATGAAGGAACCACAGACATAAAGAGAGCTCGGATAAATACCCTCATGCACGAGTATGAATTGTTTAGCATGAAGAAAGAAGAATCAGTAAACGACATGCAGACCCAGATTACACACACATAGTCAACAACCTAAATGCCTTAGGCAAAGAGATTGATAATGATCAGCAAATTAGCAAGGTGATGAGGTGTTTGTCTAGGGAATGGCAACCAAAAATAATTGCCATTGCAGAATCGAAAGATCTAGGAAGCATGACAATAGCTACATTGTTTGGAAAACTAAGGGAGCATGAAATGGAACTACATAGACTCAATGAAGCTGAGCAAGTTGACAAAAAACGAAAAGGATTGTCGTTGAAAGCCCAAACACAGCAGTCTAAATCTGAACATGAGAGCAGCTCAGATGAATCAAGCAGTGAAGATGATGAGGAACCTGAACTTGGATTACTTGTCAAGAAGTTTAAGAAATTTCTGAAAAAGAAAGACAGTAAATTCAGAAAACAATCCAGCTCAAAGAACAGTGATTGTAAGACAATCACATGCTATGAGTGTGGAAAAACTGGTCATATCAAGGCTGATTGTTACAAGCTGCAGAACAAAAACAGAAATTCTAAAACTAAAGGCAAGGAACCAGCTCAGAAAAAAAGAAAAGCATATATTGCATGGAATGACAATGAAGAATCCTCCACATCTTCAGAAACTGAAGAAGCAAATTTGTGCCTCATGGCTAACACGAATTCTGAATCAGAAAGTGAGGTAAGTTCTCAATATAATCCTTCTTTTGATGAACTGCAAGATTCATTTAATGAAATGCGTGATGAATATGTTAAATCTGTTAAGCAGTTAGTTAGCACTAAGAAAATGCTTGAACAACAATGTATGTTGCATGATCAAATGAAAACTGATTATAGGAAGATTGAGGACTTATGTGAACAATTAAAAAGGACTCACATGATAAATATGCCAAATGCATTGAACTTGAGAATTCTGTTGCATTATTGAAGTCTGATTTATTGAAATGCTCTAGTAGCAAGGATAAACTGAATGATATTCTTAGCAACCAGAGAAATGTCAATATAAAATCTGGACTTGGTTTTAACCAGAATATGCATGCTAATCAGAAAAGGACTAAACATGGCATAGGATATGGTAATGTTAAGCATAACCAGAATTTTGTGAAACCTAGCCACTTGCATAATGTCTTTGTCAAACCAAAACAGTATGCATCCTCTACTGTTACTTGTCATTTTTGTTGTAGAAAACGACATTTTGTTTACAATTGCAAATTAA
This sequence comes from Cicer bijugum, assembly GCA_037974875.1. NCBI lineage: Eukaryota > Viridiplantae > Streptophyta > Magnoliopsida > Fabales > Fabaceae > Cicer > Cicer bijugum. Next base: position 4,492,259 of record JBBPBT010001178.1, on the reverse strand, counting down.
AAAGACTCGCCAATAGAGGATGTAAACAGATTTGGAAAGTCAAGACACAAGATGTTCAAACTGACCCCCCAGGACCCAATTTAAATTAGGGACCTAAATTGAATTTCTAAGTTTATTGCAGGTATGCTTGAGATCCACTAAACACCAACGGTATCTTGATAGTGAATGCTCAAAGCATATGACAAGGGACAAATCAATGTTTCTGTCCCTAAATCTAAAAGAAGGTAGATTTGTAAAGTACGGCGATAATAACAAAGGCAAGACATGCGGTGAAGGTAACATTGGCAGCGAAACAACTGCAATAATTAAAAATGTCTTATATGTGGAAGGGCTGAAACATAACCTTCTAAGTATAAGTCAGATATGTGACAATGGTTTTCAAGTAAACTTTTCACCACTTTCTTGCATAATTGAGAACAAGCATGATAAGAGTATGATATTAGTAGGTGATAGAGTTAATAACATTTATATGCTAGATTTGACTGCTATGCCTGCTAATTCTGTTTGTTGCATATTATCAAATGCTGATGAGACATGGTTATGGCATAAACGCATTGCACACATTCATATTGATCATTTGAATAGACTTGTTAGCAAGCAGTTAGTCATAGGACTTCCCAATAGAAAGTTTTCTAAGGATAGGCTGTATGATTCTTGTGAGAAAAGTAAGCTTGTCAAGTCTTCTTTTCCCTCAATAGGTATGGTCAAAACCAATAAGGTTTTGCAACTCATCCACATGGATTTGTTTGGACCATCCCAAGTGAGAAGTTTTGGAGGTAACCTATATGGATTTGTGTTAATCGATGACTATTCTAGATTCACTTGGACTTATTTTCTGACTCATAAAAGTGACACATTTTCTGTTTTCAAAAAGTTTGCAAACTTAGTTCAAAATGAAACAAGTCAGAAAATTATGTCCATCAAAAGTGATCATGGAGGTGAATTCCAAAATGATTCTTTTGATACTTACTGTTAAGAGAATGACATACATCACATGTTTTCAGCCCCTAGGACACCACAGCAAAATGGTGTAGTGGAGAGGAAGAATAGGTCTTTAGATGAGTTAGCTAGGACCATGCTGAAAGATTCAAATACTCCCAAGTATTTCTGGGCTGATGCGATTAACACTGCTATGCATGTTGTCAACAGGGTTTTGATTAGGCCAATACTTAGAAAAACTCCTTATGAGTTGTACAAGGGTAGAAAGCCTAATATTTCCTACTTTAGAGTTTTGGTTGTAAGTGCTTTGTTTTGAACAATGGTAAAGAACACCTAGGCAAGTTTGATCCCAAGGCAGATGAGGGTATCTTTCTAGGTTATTCCCAAACTAGCAAAGCCTATAGAATCTATAACAAGAGAACAAAGACAATAGAAGAGTCAGTTCATGTGAAATTTGATGAACTTTCTAAAGAAAACTTGAACAACACTCCTTCTATTGTTGATGCTTCTTTGGATGAAGTTATAGAATCTGAACCTTTAGACCCAAAGGAACCTACACCTCCAACAAATAGTGACTGTGTTGAACCTATTAGAATAGATGAGTTACCTAAGGAGTGGAAGTTCAAAGGTGACATCATAGGTGACATCTCAAAAGGAGTGGCAACAAGAAGGAACCTTAGACACTTTTGTAACCTTAATTGCATGAAAATCAACATCTTGGATAATAATTGTTTTCTGGTGCATTTCTCCATATATACCATGATCCCTATAGTTTGACATTTATTAGAATTGTTTATTAGGGACCTTGTTTAATCTTGTGTTTAGTAAATTTCGAATTTATTAAACTGCTGCGCATATTGTTAGAATAAGCATTATTCTGCATAATTCTTCCGCAAATCAGAGGTCGTATCCCCCAACATATATGTCAATTGAGTTGCGACGAGAGTACATATTTTTATCAAAATAGTTTGAGATGTGAGTGAAGTGATGGATGTGAGAGTTGTTAGATATTTATTTGTTTAGTTTTAATTATAATATATATATGTATACAAATATATGAATATATATTACAAGTAATATATATATATATATATATATGTATGTATGTATATATATATAAGCTAGAAAAGGAAAGGAAGAAAACAGAGGAAACATAAACACGTTTCCTTCCAATCTCGCGAGCCCTTCTTCTTCTTCCTCATTCCTTCCACTTTCTTCTTCCTTCTTTGGCTTCAAGAAAACCAAGTGTGAGTGAAAGGAAAACATTCCCCTGCTACTCTACTTCTTTTTTCCTTCCTCTTTCTTCTTCGTGGATTTGAAAACGGTGTTAGTGATTTCAAAACCGTCAAACACAAACCTTCACTTTTCTACTAGATCTAAGCTTTGTTTCAAGAAGTGATAGGAGGGAAAGTTACTCACATCCACGCTATGGAGCTAGTGAACTAACTTTGGAAGCTGATGACTTTTCGTCATATGCATAATTTTTATTGATTTTAGTCTTATTTACCTTTAATCATTAGTTAATTTAACGAGTTATTTGATGTATTTTGTTGATTATTAGTTATTTGATTTAATGAAATGTTTATGATCTTATTTGCTTAATTAAGTAGAGATTTTTCGTAGTTTTGCGTTGTTACTTTGTTTTAGTGCAGTGCTGAATTTTGGTGTGAAATCAACATGACCTATGCGGAGTATTTCAGCCATATCTAGAGTTATAAATATCCTATTAGAGTCAAACCAAGTCTAAATGAAAGCTAAGATCCATAGCTACAACTTTCTTGAAGACACTGGAACCAAATTCAGAATCGAAAGATGAGAAACATCAAAATACGTTAGACCTCAGATGTTGTGCGCCTGAAGCGCGCCCTGTGCGCGTGAAGCGCATTTCCAGCCATTCAGCACTGTCAATACGCGCCTGGAGCGCCTAAGGCGCATTTCCAGCCATTTTGTACTGTCAATACGCGCCTGGTGCGCAAAGACCGCGCCTGGGGCGCGTGACGCGCATCAGCATTTATAAAAACACAATTTTTTTACTATTTAGGGATCTTTTTGACTCTTGGGAAGTTGGGAGACTTGTGCCCTAGCATAGAAACTCAAAGACGGCCATTTCTAACGCCATTGAAGCAGTTTTATCAATAATCATCCATGAATCATTCTTGTAATTCTTCTTTAATCCTTATCTTTTGTATCTCTGCCATGAGTAACTAAACCCTATTTGTTAGGGATGAATGTAACCAGATGAAACCCTTATTTTTCTGATTTCATTTCTAGTTATATGAATGAGTTTATTGAATTACTTTTCTCATCTCTGTGCTTAATGCTTTTTATTGGTTGATTAACATTAAAATGTTCTACGATTTGTATTTTGAAACGGAAGTGGACTTTACGAATGCTTGAGATGAGAAATTCATGAATTTGAAGTCTAGGGATAGATGCAGGTCATGATTTTGATCTTGTCGACGATGTAAACTATCACATACCTATGTCACGTGGTCTCATTTGCATCCACTTGGTACGAAACATCCATTGGGTACCAAACTGAAACACTTAGAATGACCCCAACACATTGAGCACAGAACAATCACTACATCCGAGAACTCCTAAATTTCTCCCTTGTCCACAAATCCTCGATTTTTCTTAAGTCGTACAACTACGTCAAACTATAGTGTTCTTATCAGTATGTTATTCCAGTTATAAATTTAATAATCCAATCTCCACATATGCTTAGTGATCAAAGCTTCCTCAATTATTTTCGAAATCATGCCAAAGACTATACTATTTAGGACACACAAACTTCCTTTCAGTTTAGTACTTCATTTCAAGAGTCACGTTTTCCATTAAAATCCAACTTGAATTTAATTCACAGATCAAGGTCTACATTTGTCTCATGCCTAACACCTCAAATTCACGCTTCACTAAAAAATTCTTACATACTCCTCAATTATGCATAAACTCGAAAATAATTCTCCTACCTCTACTGCCAACATTCATTCTGATACTTCTTAATTTTGCTGTGTCCTTCATTTGCATCTGGATGATTATCCTTTCATTATGACAGGTCAACCGCATTGTATTCACTCCATCACTTTTCCATTTATACAAACCTTAAATTTCTACCTCGAACCTTGATACATCTTCATTATAGTGATTCCAATAAATCAAGGCTTACTAATTCCTACCAAACTTTTCCATTTCATGTTCAATTGTTTCCTATCAAACAAACATTTAACTCCTTTGATTGACGAACACAATAACAATCCCCATGACATGCACTCAAGTAATGTCTTTATATCTTGGCATACCTTTATAATAACAATGTCTGAATTTCTAGGTGAGATAATTCCTTTCCTGAATCTTTAATTGTCATAAGCTACATCTCTATGTGCTGCTCCAACAATTTTCTTGGTACATTTTCCAATTTTTGGTTCACTCACTGAGTTCTTATTCCTTCTCAACCTTCACCGAGATACAAACTGAAAGAATCCTAACAATCGAACGTCCTAAATAATTACTTCTCAAACGTTTTCTAAGAAATAATTATCTATTATATATTTTTTTTTTCAGTAAAATATCTCAAAAACCCACATGTCTTCCTTCGTCCATCTAGTTACTGAAATGATCACTTCAAATCTTCACGCTTGACTTCCCAAGACCAACAACTAAACCATAAATCAGTTGTTACATTTCTTCTTTTTCACGTTTTATCATTGAATAATATTCTAAAATATGATTCTCGAAATCTCCAAACACTTCCATCCTTAACATGAATTATTTATCACTTGCCTGTCTCAACTCCTTCGATTATGAAAGTTTTAAGCATCACTTGGCCCTCCCTCCAACCTTGCGAGATTTTAAATCATCAGCTAAAAATCAACCATCTTAGGGTCCCAAATCAAATCTCGAATAATCGTTCAGTCCTATCAAAATATTAACATCCTCTTAGTAATTTCCATCCTTTAATAGACTCTCAAACTTATATTACCGCAATCTCAAGTATTCTCGTACTCGATTACTTCAAATTCCACTTAATGGTAATATAGAGTTCAATACATCAAGGCTTAACTCATTAGGTTTTTCTGAACATCGCTCAAAATTCACACTTACGTGTCTATAGATTCATCCAATATTACTATCCATACTTAATAATCCAAGTTACGAATCTAGTCTCACTCGAATGCTCGACTTTTCCCCTCAAGGTATTGACAATTCCTCAAAATGTATTTTATCTATCCAAAGGAGTATTCACTCCTAATGTGCAACGCTCCCTTAACTTCACTACTAGTCTCTTTCATTGACACCTAAGCACCAAATGTTATTCCAAATGGAAGCCTTATCTTCTCAACAATTCCATGATGTTCACATCTCTTTGACAATTGTCAAACTTCATCCAGACTCATCCTGAAATCTACCAGGGAAAACATCTAATACTTTTCTTACCAAAAGTCCTCCACTTAGATCTTTACTTGAAATCCCTCATTAGTCTAATATTATGACTTCATAGCTTCTGTGTTAACATCAACACATAGCTTCTGTGTCCTTGGAACCATTTCATAAATTCCATGCCATCATGACTTGCTTCAACTCTGCCTGATACTCCGTCATCTCGAAGATCTTTTCCATTTCTTGAATCTACTAATCAACTCTTTTCCTGAGTCCTCATCACCCTTGAACTTTGGAGGATGGTAACGACGAAAATATTCTAACCCTCTTATTCTTAAGAGCACAAATCTCTTTTTTCCTCTTCTCCAGATCCCGCAGAGTCTTTGCAGCAGTTCGTGCAACAACAAAATATCCATGTTACTTGTAGCTTCAACCATTTGATCATCCCCACTGACGTTCATCCTTGCAACACCGTTCCCTCTTAGAGGTAGTGTTTCCGAAAAACCAATAACAAGAAGTGTTAACACCACTTCGAATAATTCCAAAACTAAGTTTCGAATATATCAACACATAATAACCACCCCTGATCTGATAACTCAGACCAATTACCCCGACGCATGATCAGACAACAACTCCTAACCTCCAATCAAGAATCTAAGGTTCCACAGCCCCCAAAGAAAACCATACCAAAGCTCTGATACCACAATGTAACACCCCGTTTTTCTTAGCGAGGGTGTTTTTTTTTTTTCAAAAGAAATTAAAATAAAACAGAGAAATAAATAAGGTAACACCTTTGGATAAATAATTAAGTCATTATAATTTACAAGCAGCGGAAAAAGTTCTCAAAATATGAATTCAAAATATTTACATAACAAAGGTGGTACAATCTTCCAGTTTAAAAATAAAAGCAACCCAAAAGAAAGACATTTGTTCCCTCTGTGTCAACCTAGTATGATCATTTTACAAAACAACTAAACACCCTGAATGATCTCCACGCGCCCGGTGAGATCCTCCTAACGTAGCTCCAATCAAGCATCCCCATCTACATTCTCATCCGTAGGGTACGAACCGGTAGGATCATCCTGGCTCTCATCTGAGGGCAAAGCCCAGATTTCCACAATAGTTGTAAAGGGTCACCAACCGAAATTAACAGTTAACACATAACATTTACTTTTCAATGCACAAATAACCTTTTCAACTTATCATGCATCTTAGAAGGGTTTTCCATATGCTAAAAGTTCATATCATGCTTGTCAAATTGAAATCAAAATAAAGTTCACAATCCATCAAGTAATACATAACTGACCAAAACAATGATAAATCAATTGAGCAATCGATTATCTAACTCAAAATAAGAATTTGCACTAAGCCAATCGATTGGGAAATTGATTGAATGGATAACTGAGCCCCTGTATTAAAGCCAATCGATTTCCAAATCGATTTCCTGAAGGTTCTTAGTGAAATTTGAACTCTGGGCTTAATTCAATCGATTGGGCAATCGATTGACAGCATAGGTGAGCCACTGACTTAATGTCAATCGATTTCCAGATCGATTTCCTGAAGGTTCTTAGTGAAATTTGAACTCTGGGCTTAATTCAATCGATTGGGCAATCGATTGGGCAATCGATAGACAGCATAGCTGAGCCACTGACTTAATGCCAATCGATTTCCAAATCAATTTCCCTGCATATTCTTCCAAAAATACATAAACTAACTCAATCACATTCATACACAACTCCCAAACTTAACACTTAGCACTGATAACGCAATCGCTACAACATCATGAATTTCGAAATAGTATTGAAATCAAACATGCTATCACCAAATTCCAAAACATAACACTTAACACTTATAACACAATTACTACAACATCATGAGTTTCGAAATGGTATTGCAATCAAACATGTTATCACCAAATTCCAAAACATAACACTTAACACTTATAACACAATTACTACAACATCATGAGTTTCGAAATGGTATTGCAATCAAACATGTTATCACCAAATTCCAAAACATAACACTTAACACTTATAACACAATACCCACACGGACAAAATGAACCAACAATTCACAATTTTCCAGGGTGTAGTCTCTCACGGACAAACACATGTGCAGTCTCTCATGGACAAACACAATTCACCAGGGCGTAGTCTCTCACGGACAAACCCCTGTGCAGTCTCTCACGGACAAACACAATTCACCAAGAAACGTAAGTCGTAAACGTACCACCTATCACGGGTCAGCACTATTTACCGAGGTGCCACCTATCACGGGTCTGCACAACTTACCAAACGTAAATCGTCAACGTACCACCTATCACGGGTCAATACAGTTTACCGAGGTGCCACCTATCACGGGTCAGCATGATTTACCAAACGTAAATCGTAGACGTACCACCTATCACGGGTCAGTACAGTTTACCGAGGTGCCACCTATCACGGGTCAGCACGATTTACCAAAACAAACAATAAGTAACCAAGACATTAAGAGATTCCCCATTCTTAATGCCCAGTTAACTTAAACAATTTTCAAAACAACATTAAGTAACCAAGACATTAAGAGATTCCCCATTCTTAACGCCGAGTTAACTTAAACGATTTTCAAAACAACATTAAGTAAATAAGTCATTAAGAGATTCCCCATTCTTAATACTTATTTAACTTAAACGATTTTCACCTACAAACACACCTTAAGTAAACAAGACATTAAGAGATTCCCCATTCTTAATACTCGTTTAACTTAATGATTTTCAAATTCCACACAATGTAAACTCAAACATATTCACAAATTTATTACACTATTCACGTCAAAACACGGCAATTCATTTCTCCACGAAATCATTTTCACGACAACATTAAGTAAATGCATATATTAAGAGATTCCCCATTCTTAATACTCATTTAACTTAATGATTTTCACAAACAAAACACACATTAAGCAAACAGAAATATTAAGAGATTCCCTATTCTTAATACTCTTTTAACTTAAACGATTTTCCAAAACAAACATTAAGCAAACAAGACATTAAGAGATTCCCCATTCTTAATACTCGTTTAACTTAATGGTTTTCAAATTCCATGCAAAACAAACTCAAACATATTATCAAATCCAATCCACAACTCACACCAAAATACATCAAATCATTTTTCCACACAAACAACACAAAACAAATCTCAAATTTCATCAGTATCAATTAAGAACACGTCAAAATCAACGAACCCAAATCAACACAATCCACCCCTCAAACACAAAAGTTTCATTTACTCAAAGTCATACATAAAAGAGTTTAAATTCATTCACCACGAAACATTCATCAATATAACCAAAACCTAACTCTAAGATTTTACCCATAAAGTCTCAGATACATTTTCCCAAATCAATACTCTAACCCTAACAAAATTCTTTTCCACACAACCACAAGTAAGTCCCTAAATGCAAACTAAAAGTTTGGAAGGAGCCTTTACCTTCACATTAGATGTAACGTGCGATTACAGTACCGCGAGCAAATTCTGTAAAATCTCCGCTCGCAACGCCGCTTCCGAAGTTGGTCCCCTAGCACCGTGGCGTGGTAGTGAGCAACTTTCCCTTCTATCACTTCTTGAAACGATGCTTAGATCTAGATGAAACAAGGAGATTTGAGTTTGAATCCCTAATACCGTTTTTCTTCGTTTCCGAAACAACGAGGAAGTATGAAGCTGAGAAAACCTTGCTCTCTTACCCACTAATCCTTGGGTTTCTATTCTTGAAGCCAAAGAACTAAAAAGGAAGCAAAACCAACGAATGAAGAAAAAGGGAGAAGGAGGTTTTTCGCGCGCAGAGGAAGAAGAAGGCGTATATTTATATATTAATATATTATAATTAAAACCAAACCAACAAATATCTAACAACTCTTACACCCATCATTTCATTCCCATCTTAATCTAATTTGATAAAAATATCTACTCTCGTCGCAGCTTAATTGACAGAAACAATTTTCAGCAACCCGAGATATTTTTAACAAAATTGTCCGGTATTAAATCCTTCGTAACAGAAGTAAATTATTTTCCGACAAATAATTTTAATCTAATTTCCAAAAATATATTTTTGGCATTTAACTCACTCAATACCAAAAACTGGGCTAACAGCCTAAGAAATTCCACACAAAATACCCTAAAATCGTATAATTTAGGATTTAAAATTAAGGGTCTTACAATTTCGAAACTCAAGATGTCGTGGTGATTGTGTTATAATTGCCAAGTGTTATGTTTTGGAATTGTGTGTAATTATGATTGATTCAATTTATGTAGTTTTAGAAAAAATTCAGAAAAATCGATTTCCCAATCGATTCTGTTAAAATGTAATACCAGCTTAATCGATTGCCTAATCGATTATTACGTTTCTTGTCTTCTTGAATCTTGAAAATATATTGAACTAATCGATTTGGCTTGTTACAGTAGCTCAGCTAATTAGTTAAAATCGATGTGCCAATCGATTATGTAATATGTTTCTTAAAACCATTTTAGAAATCGATTTCCCAATCGATAAACTCAACAAAATCTTTGTTCTGTGAATCACAAAATTGATTTCTCAATTGATGTGGAAATTAATTGTCCAATCGATTGATTTAAACCCAGAATACAGGTTTCACTAAAAACCTTTAAGAAATCGATTTCCCAATCAATTTACATAGTAAAAACTTTTATTCTGAGTCAGACAATCGATTGCCCAATTGATTCATCAATTGACTGGTCAGTTGATTTATTACTTGATTGATTAAAACCTTATTTTTTATTTCATTTTTACTTGGAAAGTATTATATTAATGTTTAGCATATGAAAACCCTTTTATGGCGCATGCTAAGTTGAAAGGTTATTTTGTGCATTTAAAAACTTAAATGTTATGTGTTAATTATTAATTTCAGTTGGTGACCCTTTACAACTATTGTGGAAATCTGGGATTTGCCCTCAGATGAGAACCAGGACCATCCTTCTGGTTGGTGCCCTGTGGATGGGAATGTAGTTGGGAACACCTACCTGACTGGAGCTATGTTAGGAGGAACTTACGGGGCGCGTGAAGATCACTCGGGATGTATAGTTTTTGTGGAATGATCAAATTAGGTTGACGTATAGGGACTAGATGTCTTTCTTTTGGGATGTGTTTATTTTAAATTGGAAGACTGTACCTATACCAATATTGTCAGCATGACATTTTGTTTTCGATGGGTTCCATGTACCACTTTTTGATGTGTAAATACTTTTGATTCGTATTTCAAAAACTATTCCGCTGCTTGTAAATTATGTTGACTTAATTGTCGTTGTGTTATGACTTAAATATTTATCCAAAGGTATTTCCTTATTTATTTCTTTGTTTTATGAATTTGTTTTAAAAAAATAAAAAATACACTCTCGCTGTTAAAAATCGGGGTGTTACACTTATGGCAGTAGCCCTTTGAGGGATAAATTAATTAATTTACAAATATCCAAATTGTGAGATTAAAATATAGAATAGAAATATTTGTAGGGTGTTGATTGATTTAATTTCGTTGAATGTGTGAAGTTGATATTATTGTGATATTGGGTGTCGACTTAAATTTATCTACATGGGTGTGTGTGTGTGTGTGTTTGTGTGTGTCTGTGTGTGATTAGATGAGTTAATGTGATGTGATAACAAAAGATGGATGTCTTGTGGTAATTTTAGGTGATGATGATGATGATCTATGATTAATAACTGTGATGTCATAAATTTGTGATAAGTTTATGTGATGATGTTTGATTGATGATAGTGATGCTATAAATTTGTGATGAGTTTATGTGATGACATATGATTAATGACAGTGGTGTTGTGAATTTGTGATGAGAATATTGAAGTAACCCCATAGTTGGTGAAATAATTATGATTTCAATTTGTGTTCGAGATGACGGTTTTAATGGAGTATCATAAACCAACGAGGGGAGAAAATAAATATTGTGAATTTGTGAAGTGGAGATTATTTTGTCATCATATAAGTAGGGCCTAACAAGCCTAGTGATTTTGGGGAAGTACAACTGAATGAGCCTGATCGTGGCGGTCTGCTGTCGAGCCTTAAGGCAAGATTGTTAGACCTTGGAGGTATTTGGGTGAGGAATTCCTAGGTGACTTGGAGGTAGCACTCCAAATGTCGGGAGCTACCACGCAACACACTTTTACCTCGACTGTCACGTATATGTGTCTCGGGTTGAGTTGAGGGGATCTATGAGGACAGGGCCAATTTGAATTGTCCGTCCACCGAGATGGTGGCATAGTATCAAGCCTCCTAACCAAGTACTTTAGAGTTAGAATGGTACCACATTGTGAAGTAGAGTTTAAGCTCATGCATAGCATTGCATTTTATTGTAATTGTTTTGTTGTTATTAATATGTATCGTGTGTGGTGATAATTTCTCTTAGACAATTTGATGTTACTTTGAATTCAACTGATTTTCTTTGAGTGATTTTGACCTTTGGATGTGATATTTTCTTGATAGAATATTTGTGTAATAATACGATCCTATTATGATTGTTTGTTTGTTCTTCTTACTTGTATTATATTGTCATCATGATTTTGAAACTCACCTCCTTCGTTGTTTGTGTTTGACTGGCAGGGCCCTGCGTTTGCGAAATCACATTTATTACTGGTTAATGAGTCTTGAAGTTCAAGTTTGGGAGGAACCCCGCTCTGATAGGTGATACCGGGAATAAGGGTTTTAATTTGGATTTTACTTATTTAATTTAAATCGAATTTTTGTATGAAAACCTTAGAAGTACTAGTATGTTTTTAGAATTAAATTAAGTAATTATACTTAAATAAAGCTTATCGAGATCGCACTATTTTAATGTATAAAATAAGTTTAAAGTATTTTTATTTTTATTTTTGAGAAACGTGATGTCCTAAATTAAATATAGAGTTTTTATTTTCTTGGAAATATATTTTTATTTATCTGCTGCAAATTTTATAGGAATATGATATAAATTATTATATATATTATTTTGGGATTTAGGGTGTCACACCCAAAGTCTATCAATCACACCTTAAAGTTTGACCGTAGCCCTCCATGGTCAAGCTCATTTAAATGTACTTCCCCGAAATCGTTGGGCTTGTCAGACCTTCCGAATATGATGACCAAATAATCTACACGTCCAAAATCCCCAACATTTAACTCACATTAATTCGATGATCACAACTCGATAACTCAGTATAAATTCACAAAATACACCAAAATTTACGTGTTTGTATATATATTTCATTCCACAACTTCTCCTTCTTTGTAATAGTGGCGAGTAACAACTGATAAAGGCTAAATAAATATGCAAATATAAACCCATGTAGATCAGTTATTATTTTAATCTCTTAAGAGATGGTAAGTTCTATAGTAATCAACTCACAAAACTGTGAACTCGAGAAAAGACTTACAACCTAACAATATTATCATTTTCAAGTTGAGCTAAAACTTATGGACAATCAATTATTAATGTGACACTCTAAATCATCCCAAAATAATATATATATATATATATATATGTCTAAGTGAAAATATTTTACAATGACACTAAAAGAGATCCAAAGAAATAATAGTTTGATATTTGATATATTGACTTTTTGACAAAGATATCAAATATTCAGTTTTTACATTGTTGTGAAAATTTGTTAGATGCGGGTTGCGCATGATATATAGACTTTAATTTATTATTATTATTAAGGTGAATAAGATTTAAAATTTCAAAAATAATATAACTTATTAATTTAAACTTTGATGCTATATCTTGTCCATTTAATTAGTTTTGAACTCAAAGATTACGTTAATTCACTCAAACCTCATGTGACTCTCTCTCCCTCTTATACTCTTTCTCAAGTCTCAGCATTATCTCGACATATGTGGTGACTATCTTTGAACACTCTTATTCTCAATCTTGAGCCAATTTTCATGGTGATAATGTCAAATAAGAGATGAACAACAAAATATTGAAACATTTCTCAAAGTACATATCAGACACTTTAAACGAAATTTATCGAACAAAATGGTGAAATTTCAATATACTAGATTTAACTATAATTTCTTGATTTAATTCCAAATATGAATACTACCGATAAAGTTTATCTAATTAAATGAGTAAAATAGAATTTATAAATCTTATTTCGGGTATCACATATCAGAGCGAGCTTGTCCCAAACTTAATCATTAAGAATCTCTTGCGTTTAATAATCTTATTATCGCAAATGTAAGGCCAAACTAGTCAAACACAAATAACGAATGGTAGTAATTAAATTTGCACAATATCACATGATGACATAACAAACAAAATTTCAAGAAAAAAATATCATAGGTTAACCCAACTCAATCACAATGAAACAGTCACAAATATGCAATGTTTTGCATGTCCTATACTTTATAATTCTTCATCATTTGGTATCATTCTACTTTTAAGTATTTGGTTAAGAGGCTTGATATTATGCTACCACACAAGTGAACAAACAGTTCATGACTCATCATGTCCTCATAGATCCTTTTATCTCAACACAAGACACATAAACGCTATGGTTGAGGTACTCATTTATTGCTCTGTTGCTCTCGACCTTTGGGAATAATCCACTAATCTACTTAGGAATTCCCCACTAAAGATACCCCAATGGTCTATCAATCATACCTTAAAGTGTGACTGTAGCCCTCCTTGGTCAAGCTTATTCAAATGTACTTCCTTCAAATTTTGGGATTGTCAGAACCTCCGAATATGAAGACCAAATAATCTCCATGATCCGCTGTCGCAGACGGGTCGAATACAATTAATAAAATGTAAATCAAGGTAATAACTCGAATCATTTCACAAGGACTTGTTATATAATAATAATAATAATAATAATAATAATAATAATAATAATAATAATAATAATAATAATAATTGAATTGAAACTGGAAATTAAAAAGGGGGTTTTTAGATTTTTTATTTAACACTTGAGCTAAACGATTAATTCACTTATTCGAGTTTCAGACCTCTCATAGATTCTATCAATGAGTTTAATTTCTAATTTGTGATTCTATTCCTTTTTACTATAGAATTGATCAAACAAGCGTAATCAATCCTATGTGGATTTGGTTTCTTTGATTGGATTAAGCATCACAGTCATCATAATATTACAATTAACAATCAAGCGTCGCAAAATTATAATTCAATTAAATTAGAAATCGAAACCAAATTTTATCAAATAAATTTAAACAATCCTATTGAAATTCAATTTAAGCATTCAAAATATCAATATAATCAAATAAACAAGAATAGAATCATGAATAGAAATTGACAGTGTAACATGAATCTCATGGTGTTGATGAAACTCTGAACCGTGGATTAATCTTATAAAATTTGCCTTCCATGAAATTAAAATAAAAATTGTTTATTTCTAGTAGCAATTTGAATCCTAATTTTTCCGTTCATAGAAATGAAACAAAATTGTCAATATATAGTACTTGATATTGGACTTTAGGGTTTAAGGTTTAAAAACAAGGGACTCATTAATTAAAATTATTACAAAAATTTAGATTACGAAATCTGCAATTTAGTCCCAGTAAAGTTCAAAATTTGTCTTTTCTTCCAACACAAAAGTTGTAGCTCTAATTTTTAGCTTTCGAACGCCTGCTTGTATGCACCAATCCTATATCGAGAGCTTATGTTATGGCCTATAGAGCGAGAAATAGTCAAAATACAAATAATAAAATTAAAATGCAAATAATGAAATTATAATTCAAATTAGATCCAAAGCTAAGAAGCAAGCTAAAAATATTAATCTAAGCTATAAAGAGCTTTTAAAATACCAAATTAAAAAGCTAGAAACATGTGGCCAAATGATATGATCAAATTCCCCCACACTTAAACTTTTCCAGTCCGAGCAAATCAACTCGTGTGATTCCAAATATTCTTATGAATGCAAAGTAGTGAGAAAAAAAATAAATATTTCTAGCTTAAGGAAATCATGAATAGTTTTTTATCACAACCAAGGAAAACAAGAAGACAAGTTAACTAAAGAATGCACCATAAGTGATAGAGTCCTCCTAGGATATAAAATCCTCTCAAAGTGTTTACACTCAAAGCACATCATGAAAGCTAGCACTACCATAAGCTTGACAAGCCTCTATAATCTATATTTGAAACACATGCACATAATGATCAAAAGGTCATTGTTTAGGTTGTAATGTGGCCAAGGTAAGGGTGAGATAATCCTAACGAGACTAGAGCTGAAAATCAAATAGGATAAAAGAGTAATGATTAAGAGAGAGAAACAGTATTAAGAAGTAACTCAACAAAACATCATTGACTTTTATTTTCACACACTCTTTGCTCACAACACAATCATTTTTCGTCATATTTTTTTTTTTTCATAACCCTCAAATTTAAACAAACAAGTTGAACACCCCTACACTTTTTTAAGGAAAAACTCCTTTATTCCCCCAAATTGAGTCAATTTATTGTTTTTCAATTTTAGACTTGTAATGAGCTATATAACAAAGAATGCAATAATTAGGCTCAAAGGGACTTAAACAAATGGATAATCGTAGGGTAGCCTTATTTGGCTAGTAGCTTAATTAGAAACAAATGCCTAGATCATTTCAATATATGCATGCGGTCAAGAGTCAAGTCAAGTTATGGCGTAACTAGCAATCATGAGTAAGCTAACACACAAGAAGAAAAAAAAGATGGAAAATGTATTCCATTCATAATAAGGCTAAAAAATCTCACAAAGGTTAATGACTTATCAAAAATGATACACAATTTATCATTTTATTCCAATTTATTTTACCAAGAATGCAAAAATACTATCCAATCATGCCAGTCCAAACAAACTCTCAACATTTACAACAATAAAATCTAAAGAAAAAACATGCAGTGCAATGTCCATTTTTTTTTTATTTATTATTTTTTTTTTTGAAATATAACAAATAAAATCCTAAGTAATACCCCCATGCTTAAATTACACATTACCCAAAATGAAAGTAACAAGTATAAAATAAGAGTAAGGAAAGGGAGCTCCCTATTTAAACTTCAATGTAGGTGGGGTTTTCTAAGGAGAGTTCTTCTATGGTAGCATCTTCAAGCACAATGCTCTCATGAAGTAGCTTGATGTGTTGTCCATTTACTTTGATATTTTCTCGGTGTTTTCACTTTTTATTTTCACTGCACCACCAGGAAAAATGTTAGTAACAACAAAAGGGCCAATCGACTTAGATCAAAGTTTCCTAGCCATAACTTTCAAATGGTATTTGAACAATAAAACTTTTTGGCCAATGGAAAATTTCTTCCTAAAAATCATCTTATCATAAAAGTACTTAGTTTTCTCCTCATAGATGCAAGAGTTCTCATAAGCTTCTAGTCTAAGCTCCTCAAGTTGTTGTAATTGAATCTTTCTCTCCAAACCTACTTTCTCCCTATCAAGATTACAACTTTTGACCGCCCAATAAACATGGTGCTCTATTTCCACTAGGAGGTGGCATGCCTTACCAAACACAAGTCGATAAGGGGACATCCCTATTGGTGTTTTGTAGGCTGTTTTATGATCCCAAAGAGCTTTTTCAAGTAGGTGGCTCCAATCTTACCTGTTTGACTGCACCATCTTTTCTAAGATTTGTTTGATTTCCCTATTTGAGACTTCAGCTTGCCCATTAGTATGGGGATTATAAGGTGTAGAAACTTTGTGCACAACCCCATACTTCTGAAGCAAAGCGTCCATGGTGCAGTTGCAAAAATGAGTGCCTTGATCACTTATCATGGCCAGGGGTATTCCAAACCTGCAAAAAATATTTGATATGATAAAACCTACAAAAAATCATTAGTCCTAGTGGGTATTGCTTCCACCCACTTCGAAACATAATCAACAGCTAGTAAAATATAGACATAACCAAAAGATACACAAAAAGGGCCCATAAAATCAATGCCCCACATATCAAATACTTCACAGAAACACATAGGTTGTTGAGGCATCTCATTCTTACGAGTGATTTTTGTTCCTGTTATTTGGCACTGTTCACAAGTTTTGTAAGTCTCAAAAGCATCTTTAAACAAAGTGGGCCAAAAGATACACGAGTCTAAGATTTTTCTTGTTGTCTGTTGAGGACCAAAATGGCCTCCAATTTGAGAGGCATGAGAAAAATGAAGAATGGATTGAGCCTCATGGTGGGATATACTTTGCCTAATCACCTGGTCACTACAAAATTTCCACAAATATGGGTCATCCCACATATAGTATTTGGAATCACTTTTAAGGTTGTGTATTTGTGTTAGCGATGCATCTGCAGGAAAGACTCCAATAACTAGATAATTAACTAAATTAGCAAACCAAGGAGTTACCTTACGTAATTGCAGCAGTTGCTCATCAGGGAAGTCATCTTGAATAGTGATGGCGTCCTCATCCATTTCTATTCTGCTCAAATGATCATCCACCAAATTTTCAGCTCTACTCTTATCTTTAATCTCTAAATCAAATTCTTGGAGTAACAACATCCACCAGATCAATCTCGGTTTTGCTTTTGGTTTCATCAGCAAACACTTCAATGCTATATGGTCAGTAAAAATAACTACCTTCGAACCTAGCAACTATGATCTAAGCTTATCAAGTGCAAAAACAATAGCAAAAAGTTCCTTTGCAATGGTAGTATAATCAATAACATGGGCAGCCTTACCAACCTTTTGTGCAAGGACTGCTCCCACTGCATAGTTTGATGCATCACACATAATTCCCAAAGGGAGCGTCATATTGGGTGTCTGAATTATGGGAATAGAGGTCAGTGCTGCCTTTAAGAAATCAAACGCCTTGATGCATTTGTCATCGAAGGTGAAACTGACATCTTTTTGCAACAAATTTGACAACGGAAGAGCTATCTTGCTGAAATCCTTGATAAAGCGCCTGTAAAAACTTGCATGACCAAGAAAAGAATGAATATCGCGGATGATAGATGGGTAAGGCAAATTTGAAATCACATCAATCTTGGTAGGATCTACTTCTATCCCATTTTTAAAGAACACACGTCCCGAAACTATGCCTTGTTCAACCATAAAATGACATTTTTCCTAATTCAGCACAAGGTTAGTTTCAATACATCTATGCAAAACTCTATCTAAATTTTTTAAGCATGCATCAAATGAGGAACCTTACACAGTAAAATCATCCGTGAAAACTTCAATACAATCAACTCAAAGAAAATATGAATCATGCCGCGTTGGAAAGTGTTAGGAGCATTGCATAGGCCAAAGGGCATCCTCCTGAAGGCAAATATGCCGAAAGGACAAGCGAACACGATCGTTTCTTGGTCCTTTGGAGCAATATGGATATGAAAATAACTAAAAAAACCATCAAGAAAATAATAATGTGACTTACCCGCCAACCATTCAAGCATTTGATCAATGAATGGTAAAGGAAAATGATCATTTCTAGTTGCCTGGTTTAGTCTCTTGTAATCGATGCATACCCTCTAGTTGTTCCGCACTCGTGTGGGGATAAGTTCACTATTTTCATTTTTAACCATTATGAGTCCAGTTGTCATAGGGACTACTTGCACCTGACTCACCCATTGACTTGGGGTATATAATGCCCGCTTGCAAGAGCTTTGTCACTTCTTTTTTTACAACATCCAAAATTAATAGGTTAAGTCGCCTTTGGGGTTGACTAACTGATTTTACCCTGTCCTCTAATAGTATCCTATATTTACACATGGATGGAATACTAGGAATATTAGGGAAGGTCTATTCGATTGCCTTCCTGTGTTTTCTCAAAATCTACAACAACTTATCTTCCTGTTCATCTTCAAGTTTGGCTAACATAATCAAATGTAACTTGCCACTCCCTTCTAAATATGCATATTTCAAATTTTCAAGATGAGGTTTAAGCTCTATAGTCGGTGGTTGTTCAATGGAAGGTACAACATCAGTGGCCAAAGCTAAGTCTGCAAAATCAATTTTGTTAGTAGAAATATCAATATTTGCACAATGATCAACCTACAAGGCAGCTTCGATCTCAACACACATAGAGCATAATTGAGTATCTGTACAAATTTCACAAGTATAAGTATCATCAAAACTAGACAATGAAGGAAAATCAGTAGCAAATATATCGGGGTAAGTGTCATCAACCAACTCAGCAAGCAATTTAATATGAAAAATAGAATGCTCTTCCACGGGCTGTTTCATAGCATCAAAGATGTTAAATTTTAGAATGTTATCACCAAATTCCATGGATAAAGTTCTAACATGCATATTAATTTTTGTTCTAGCAGTTTTCAACAATAGTCTACCTAAGATGATAGCCACTCTGTTGGACTTATTATTTCCCTCCATGTCCAGAATGTAAAAATCTACAAGAAATATCAATTCATTAACTCGAATAAGTACATCTTCCACAAGCCCAGTGGGACGAGCATTGCTCTTGTTCTCGAATTGAATGGTAACACTTGTACTCTGTAAAGGTCCAAGAGCAAGAATGTTAAAAATAGATGTAGGCATAACATTAATGGAAGCTCCTAAATTTAACATAGCATTTTCAAATTGACTATTGCTTATGGTACATGGAATGGAAAAAGTTTCTGGATCTTTGCATTTCTGAGGCATGGGCAGAATGAGGGCTGAAACATTTTGCCCCGTGTTTACTCTTTCATTACCTTTTAACCTTCTCTTGTGTGTGCACAAATCTTTTAGAAATTTTGCATATCTTGAAATCTGTTTAATTGTTTCAAGGAGGGGAATGTTCACTTCCACCTTCCTAAATGTATCCAGGATCTCATTGTCCCTATCTGCCTCGTCCATTTTGTTAGTCTTCACTGCCCTCTGAGGAAAAGGAAGTGGTATATTTTACTCAACATCAATAGTTTTCAGGTATCAAAGTATCCTCAGCAACCTTGTTATTTTTAACTACAGTTTCAGGTACCTTTGGTATCTCAACAGCTTTCCCAAACCTCAATGTAATTACACTAACATTGGGAGCATATGGATTTACACTAACTGTGCAGGCAATTGGTTTGACAGATGACTCTGCAATTGATTGATGGAAGTGGCTAGCTGACCAATCTTTGTTTCCAAATTTTGAATGGTGGAATATGTTCTTTGTTGAAATTAGAGATTTTGGACAACCATCTGCTTAACGAGGTCCTCTAATCAAGGTGCATTGTTTTGCTGTTGAGGAATATCTTGTTGTTGTTCCCTAGGTTGTTGTTGTGCAGATGAATTCCCCTATCTCAGGTTGGGATGATTTCTCCTACCAGGATTGTACCTGTTATATGATAGATCATAGTTGGCTTGAGGATTGTATATATTTGTTGCATATGCTTGAGGAGAATCAGCAATTGGATCTTTTTGCAATGTAGGACATGAATCTGAAGGATGTTCTGGAGAAGTGCAAATACCACAGACCACTTCTTGGGTTTTACCTATTGCCAATTATTTTACTAAAGATGTAAGCTTATCAAGTTTACCTTCTAAATTCTTATGGGAAGAAGCTTGAATTTCATTCATACCCCATGTCAACACTGTTGAATTGCTTCTAGTTGTAAATTGCTGAGAATTATTGGACATGTTCTCAATCAAAGCCCTTGCCGCTTATGGGGGTCTTATCGACAATGCTCCCCCATTAGCAACATCCAAAATGCTTTTGTCCATAGGTAGCAAGCCTTCATAAAAATATTAGATGAGCAATTGTTCAGAAATCTGGTGATGAGGATAGCATGACCCTAATTTCTTGAATCTCTCCAAATACTCATGTAATGATTCCCTATCAATCTTCTTGATGCCACATATTTCTTTTTTAATTGAAACAGCTCTTGAGGAAGGGAAGAATTTTTCTAGAAACAATATCCTGAGATCATTCCAACTTGTAACAGAACCTGGTTAAAGGTAGTATAACTAGTCCTTGGCAACATCTTGGAATGAAAACGGGAAGGCTCTCAGATTATTATGGTCTTTTGTGACTCCTTGAGGCTTCATGGTAGAACACACAACACATAATTCCTACAAGTATTTGTGGGGATCCTCACCTACAAGACCATTAAACTTTGTAAGCATGTGTATTAAACCAAATTTAAGTTCAAATGGTACAGTAACTTCAGGATATGTGATACATAATGCATTATAATTGACATTAGGTGCAGCAAGTTGTCTTAAGGTTCTATTATTCGCATCAGCCATATTTTGCCGCACGTTGTCAATTTCAGTATCTAACTCTGACTCGTTAATACTAGCAGCTCTATTAAGTCTACGACGTAATTGAAATATCCTATCTATTTCAGGTTCAAGAGAATGTTGGTTTACAGAACTAGCCCTAGTCATGCATCATCATAACAATGCAATGGAAAATCCCAATTAGGAAAATTCTGAAAATTCCAACAATATCCCTATTACTAAAATTGAAGTGAAAAATTGAAAACCCTATCAAATTAAATCCAAAAAATATAAAAATACAACAAAAAAATATCTAAAAATCAAATAAAGGCAATGCAAATTTTTTTGGAATTTTTGGAGCATATAACAAATTCAAAAATTTCAGGGTTAATATCGGTTAATATTGTTATCATAGATCCCCGGCAACGGTGCCAATTTGATTCGTTGTCGCAAACGGGACAAATACAATTAATAAAATGTAAATAGAGGTAATAACTCGAATCATTTCACAAGGAATTCTAATAAAATAACAATAATCGACTTGAATGTTGAAATTAAAAAGGGGTTTTTAGATTTTTGATTTAACAGATGAGAAAAATGATTAATCCACTTATTCGAGTTTCAGACCTATCACATATTCTATCAATGAGTTTAATTTTTAATTTGTAATTCTATTCTAATTTGACTATAGAATTGATCAAATAAGCGTAATCAATCTTATCTGAATTTGGTTTCTTTGATTGGATTAAGCATCACAATCATCAAAATATTATAATTAACGATCAAAAGTCGCAAAATTATAATTCAATTAAATTAGACACTGAAACCAATTTATGTCAAATAAATTAAATCAATCCTATTGAAATTCAATTTAAGCAATCAAAATATGAATATAATCAAATAAACAATAATAAAATCATGAATCGAAATTTACAGTGTAACCTGAATCTCAAGGTGTTGATGAAACTTTGAACTCGTGGGTTAATCTTATAAAATAAGTCTTCCATGAAATTAAAATAAAAACTGTTTATTTCTTGTAGCAATTTGAATCCAAATTTTTTTGTTCGTAAAAAACAAACAAAACTGTCAATATATAGTACTTGATATTGTGCTTTAGCGTTAAGAGTTTTGAAACAAGTGACCCGCTAATTAAAATTAATATAAAATTTTAGATTATGAAATCTGTAATTTAGGCCCATTAAAGTTCAGAATTGATTTTTTCTTCCAACACAAAAGTTGTAGCTCTCGGTTTTAGCTTTCCAATGTCTGCTTGTATGCACCTTTTCGATATCCAGAGCTTAAGTTATGGCCTACAGAGCGAGAAAGAATCAAAACATAAATAATAAAATGAAAATATTAAAATTATAATTCAAATTCAACTCAAAGTTTAGAAATAAGCTAAAAATATTAACCTAAGCTAAAGAGTTTTTAAAATACCGAACTAAAAAGCTAGAAACACGTGCCCAAATGTTATGATCACTTCACATCAAAAATCACCAACATCTAACCCATATTAATTCGATGATCACAACTCGAAAACTCTCAGTATAAATTCACAAAATATACCAAAAATTATGTGTTTGTATGTATATTTCATTCCACAATATTCATCAGAATTTACATCATTATATAAATATCATTCACAATGAACAATCAAGTTCTATCAATTATAACATAAGAAAATCAAACAAGTAGTCGATTCAAGTAAAGTTGTAATTTCATTAAAGGAAACAAGAACACTCAAATGCACATCATCCATACAATAACAATTAGCATAGGAATTCATAAAAATCAAATATCATACAATCTTGACATAAATTAATACACAACAATTCTATAGATATCTAAATCATATTTTAGCATCACTGATACCAGTCATATATTTTCAATTAATTATTAATCAATACGGCTCGACCATACATGATAAGCCTCAAGTACATCTATGAGAATTACAACATTCAAAATAATCTCACCTTATATATTATACTCATTAAATCAAACATTCTCAATTGGAACTTTCACCAAACATAACAATCTCTAGAGCAACAACGAATCCAAACTGCTTAACATGCTCACTTCTCCTTCTTTGTAATAGTGGCGAATAATCACATATAAATGCTAAATAAATATGCAAATATAAACCCATGTAGATCAATCATTATAATTTTAATCTTAGAAGAGATGGTAAGTTCTATTGTAATTAGCTCACACAACTGTGTACTCGAGAAAAGGCATACAACCTCACAATATCGTCATTTTCTAGTTGAGCTAGAACTTAAGGACGATCAATTATTAACTATTTGTAATGTATACTCTAATCCGTATTTTATAATATATATATATATATATATATATATATATATATATATTATACATCTGTATAAATTGAATTATATGATTAAAATCAATAATTGTTATATCATTTTAGTTTAACGAAAAAATATAGCCTAAAG
Source organism: Cicer bijugum (assembly GCA_037974875.1). NCBI lineage: Eukaryota > Viridiplantae > Streptophyta > Magnoliopsida > Fabales > Fabaceae > Cicer > Cicer bijugum. Next base: position 4,468,363 of record JBBPBT010001178.1, on the reverse strand, counting down.
AGAGTTACAACTTTAAAACATAATTTAATATTTTCAAATTTAAAAATAGAGTACTCACATAATAATTAAATACAATAATGTAAATTAAACATAACTTAGAAAGAATAGTTTATTATGATTAAAATAAAATTAACCTTTATCAAACAAATAAAATATTTGGTTATAATATTGAAGCACAGTTTATTTAAAAATATAAAACTAAAATTTGAATTTAATGGAAAATATATTTATTTTTAATGTTTAACATAATTTGGTTTTTAATAAATCGTATACAATCATGTCTATTTATCCAGAGAAGATATATCAATGTATAGAACAATTGTATTCATTAAATTAGTTGAGTTTATTTTTTTTTATCAGACTAAAACATTTGAGATAAAGCAAAGTTTTTCAAATCGAAAATAAATATTAAACACAAAATTTAAACAAACATAATTTGTAATTAGTTATATATATAAACAAAAGTTTCCTAAATTAAACATATAAAATTGATATTGAAATTCAAAGTCCTTGGCCCTAAAATCTCAAGGAAAGAAGATGAACTCTAAGGCTTAGTCAGCCACCGAAGAAATGGAGAAAAACAAATGGGAAAATCATCGTGAAGAATCAGATGATGAAGAGTTGTACATTATACAAAATTACATACATATTTCTCTAACAATAATTTGACAATAAATTTAGATTTGTTGTTCAACTTTTTCGTATATAGTTTTTCTATTAAGTAAGCAACTAGAGTTAAATTAAAATGTTAGTTGCAACCATTTTTAATATCATTAAAAACAATACTTATTTTGTCGTATCACTTTAATATTATATTTCGTATCCTCATCAGCATGAGTCAACATAAATTAATTTCTTGCTCAATCATTTTAAAAATATAATTACACAATAACACAAGTGATAAAAGAGCACATCTAATATGATTTTTCAAGTAGATAATTACATATATTAATATTTATCAAAAAAACTTTTAAAATTTTTAATAATAAACTTAATTTATGGGCTTTGTTTGAAGGATGGTCTCTATTATAGATTTATTTGAAAAATTATTAATTTTGGTTTTATGCATCATACCCACACATTTGGAAAAGTGATTTATTTTTTGGCTGAACATTTGAGTTAGTGATGAATGTTTAGCAATTAGTATTTCTTTAAAATAATATAGTAATTAGAAAGATGTAAATTTTATCATATTATTAATTAACATTATAATTTTGACAAATTATTTGGTTTCTCATATAGACAATTAATGATTAATATAATATTAACTT
>JBBPBT010001178.1:4434684-4466834 GCA_037974875.1 Cicer bijugum | reverse complement strand
AATAATAAATTAAAGTCTATATATCATGCGCAACCTGCATCTAACAAATTTTCACAACAAAGTAAAAACTGAATATTTGATATCTTTGTCAAAAAGTCAATATATCAAATATCAAACTATTATTTCTTTGGATCTCTTTTAGTGTCATTGTAAAATATTTTCACTTAGACATCTAATAAAATTTTACTATATATATATATATATATATATATATATTTGTGTAGTCGGTTACAAAATAATATTATGACGTATATAAATTGAGAAAAATCAGAATTTTTTTTCCATTAAGCTAAAAATATATGAAAATTTAATTGTACCAAATATTAACTTTTAAGCTTTTGATACATAAGTGTTAATCATGTCACATTCCAGAATTGACAATCATCAATGAATTTCTGATTTAGAGTTTGAAAATGTACTCAAGATGATGTTTTTCAATGATTATGAATGGAGAACAACATAGATTCTCAAATCAAAGTTAAATATACCAAGAGAAATACAATATTTTTAAGATAAACAATAAAAATATCAAAGAGTGAGATGAAAAATGTTGTTATATTATGGCCATAATTATGGCAATGAATATGTTTATTTTTGCTCCTGCGATGAAACTTCTTCACTAACAGCACCTCCACTTGAAAATGCAGATAATAGAAATCGGTGTATTGCTTAGCCTTGGCAAGTGTAGTTTGAAATGTGCAAGTGAAATAGGAAATCCAATATCATTAAGCGTGTACTTCCCTGAATCACTAGGCTTATCAGACCATCCCTATATGATTACAAAATAATCCTATCTTCAAAATCTACAACACATATCTCATACTTACTCGATCATCACAACTCAACAAGTTTCAGATTGACTTCACAATATTCATCACTATAAATGCATATCAGTCAATCACAATAAAATCCCAATATAAGGTTTAAACTACTCACAATACACAGTCCAGTCTCATCAATCACATAATAAGGAATCAAATAGGTGCACATTCAAGTAATATCACAATTTCAAACAAGTAGTAAGAACACTCGAGTACATATCATTCATACAATAACAATCAGCATAAGATTTCATAAAATCAAATAGCATGCAATCTTGATAAAAATAGATTTGCTGCAATTCTATAGGTTGCTAAATTATATTTTAGTCCTCACTATTACCATTCATATATTATTAATTAATTAATTATTATTTAATTGGGCTTGACCGTACGTAGTAAGTCCTGGTTGAAAATATGGGAATTTTGGTATTCCCGTTCATCTCACGTTATTTTATACTCATAAAATCGAACCTCCTCTTACCCCTTACCTTAGTTGAAAATTTTTTCCAACGAATCGATCCGTTGATTTAATGTGTTGCATCCTCACTAACCACAATCTCTAACAGTCTGTGAAAGAAAATAAATCAGCGCAAAAACCAAATACAAATTAATTACTTACTCTAATAGATAAATAAATTATTTACTAAAATTAATTAAATAAATTATGTGTTATTCATAATATAACTCAAAAATATATTTTAATACATAATGTATTTATAAATATAATAACATAACATAAATGTATAATGTTAGTTAAAATACAATAGAATCACGTAGTATATATATAACAAAATTGATACTATTTATTTAAATTGATGCATATTATAGCCCACTTTTAATTATAGCTAAATAAAATAAATTCTTTAGATGTTGATTAATTTTGAATATATATCCAATAATATAATTCAGTCAAATTTACATGCCTACAAATTCGAATAAAGGAACACATTTCAAGTGATACGATGATTTGATCATACGTCTAGGTGTTGCTGAAAATTGAAATAAAGGCATATATGCCCTGTACTCATATAATTCGATCTAATAACTAGGACTGCATATATATTGTCCAACATCACTATACTTTGACCAACAACCCTATATTGATATAATTGATGGAATTGAGAAAGTGTATGTAAGACCCATAATTTTAAATCCTAAATTATACAATTTTAGGGTATTTTGTGTAGAATTTCTTAGGCTTTTAGCCCAGTTTTTGGTATTTAGTGAGTTAAATGCCAAAAATATATTTTTGGAAATTGGATTAAAATTATTTGTCGGAGAATAATTTATTTTGGCTGCGAAGAATTTAATACCAGATAGTTTTGTTAAAAATATCACTCGTTGCTGAAAATTTATCTATCAATTGAGTTGCGACGAGAGTAGATATTTTATCAAATTAGATCGAGATGGGAGTGAAGTGATGGTTGTGAGAATTGTTAGATATTTATTGGTTTGGTTTAACTAGAATATATATATATATATATATATATATATATATATATATATACACTCAAGTGATAAGTAGGAAGGCAGAAAGGAAACAAAGGAAACAAATGGGAAAAACAAACTCTCCAGCCTCGCGATTGTTCTTCTTCCTTCAGTTCAGTTTTTCCTTCGGCTTCAAAATATTTTCCCCTGCTTCTGCTTCTCGCCCATGACTTTCCTTCTTCTTCCTTTGGTTTCAAGAAAAAGAAGGAAAAGTGTTGATAGTTTGAAAACAAAACCGCCAAACACAAACCTCCACATTTCATCTAGATCTAAGCTTCGTTTCATGAAGAGATAGAACGGAAAGTAGCTCACCACCATGCTACGGTGCTAGTGAACTAACTTTGGAAGCGACGTCGCGAACGGAGATTTTATCGAAATTGCTCGCGGTACGGTAATTGCTCGTTAAAGTTATCGTTAAGGTAAGGACTCCTTCCAAACTTTTAGTTTGCATTTAGGGATTTATTTGTGGTTGTGTGGAAAAGAATTTTGTTAGGGTTAAAGTGTTGATTTGGGGAAAATAAATTTAATGCTTTTATGGATGAAATTTTAGAGTTGGGTTTTGGTAATATTGATGAGTGTTTCGTGGAAAATGATTTAACTCATTTATGTGTGGTTTTGAGGGAATGAAATTTGATGTGTTTGAGTGGTGGGTTGTGATAATTTTGTTTTTGTCGTGGTTGACATGTTCATAATTAATATTATAAATTTTGAGATGTGTTTGTGTAGATTTTGTAGAAAAATGAATTGATGTGATTTGGTGTGAATTGTGGATTGAATTTGAGAATATGTCTGAGTATGTTTTGTGTGGAATTTGAAAATCATTAGAGTTAAACAAGTATTAAAAATGGGGGAATCTTTTAATAACTCTATTTACTTATTGTTTGTAGTGAAAATCGTTAGAGTTAAATGAGTATTAAGAATGAGGAATTTCTTAATATCTGCATTTACTTAATTATTGTCGTTCGAATTGTATGAGTTAAATGGGTATTAAAAATGGGGAATCTTTTAATATCTGCCTTTACTTAATGGTGTTTGTCCGTGAGAGACTGCACTGGTGTTTGTCCGTGAGAGACTACTCCCTCGTAAATTGTGTTTGTCCGTGAGAGACTGCACTGGTGTATGTCCGTGAGAGACTTCACTGGTGTTTATCCATGAGAGACTACACCCTAGTAAATTGTGTTTGTCCGTGAGAGACTGCACTGGTGTTTGTCCGTGAGAGACTACACCCTAGTAAATTGTGTTTGTCCGTGAGAGACTGCACTGGTGTTTGTCCGTAAGAGACTACACCCTTGTAAATTGTGTTTGTCCGTGAGAGACTGCACTGGTGTTTATCCGTCAGAGACTACACCCTAGTAAATTGTGTTTGTCCGTGAGAGACTGCACTGGTGTTGTCCGTGAGAGACTACACCCTAGTAAATTGTGTTTGTCCGCGAGAGACTGCACTGGTGTTTGTCCGTGAGAGACTACACTGGTGTTTGTCCGTGAGAGACTACACCCTTGTAAATTGTGTTTGTCCGAGAGATACTGCACTGGTGTTTGTCTGTGAGAGACTACACCCTTGAAAATCGTGTTTTTCTGGCAGAGACTACACACGTGTTTGTCCATGAGAGACTGCACTCGTGTTCATTCGTGAAAAACTATACGTTTAGGATTTACGCCTCTCGCGGAGAGTTTTGTTTGGAATTGAGGTTTAAGACTTGTGATAGGCTAAATACTAATAAATCGTGTGGGCCTATAATAGGTGGCACCTTGGTAATAAGTGCTGGTATGTGAGAGACTGTAAAATTACAATTTTCTACTTCTGGAGAGTTTGATTTGAATTCCGAGTCCATGCATTTTGGTATATACGCATCACATTAGGGTGCTTGGCACGCGAGTCATGTTTGATTCAAGATTATGATCGTGTGTTTGACTCAAATTGTCATGATATTGTGTTATAATTGCCAAGTGTGGATGTTTTGGATTGATTGTAAGTGTGATTGATTGCAAAACCTTTTTGAAACTTAAGTTGTCGGGGTGATTGTATTATAATTGTCAAGTGTGGATGTTTTAGATTTGTGTGTAAGTGTGATTGATTGCAAAACCATTTCGAAACTCAAGGTGTCATGGTGATTGCGCTATAATTGTTAAGTGTGATTGTTTGGATTTGTGTGTAAGTGTTGATTGGTTTCGAAACCCTTTAAAAAGCTGAATTTTGCTGAATTTTGTTGTTTTTCTGCTGCTGTCTGATATGTATTCGAATACAACAAGCTGTATTCGAATATAGACATGCTCTTTTTGCCACTGACTTATTGTGTAGTTGAATACAGACATGTTGTTTTTGCTGCTGAATGCTGAAACAGCCTTGTATTCGAATACAGAGATGTTGTATTCGAATACAACAGTGTTGTTTTGTTAAAACTTCATTTTTCAACTTTGTTTATGCATGTTTAGCATATGGAAAGCCTTTTAAGCTGCATGCTAAGTTGAAATGTTATTTTGTGCATTTAAAAACTTAAATGTTATGTGTTAATTGTTAATTTCGGTTGGTGACCCTTTACACTATTGTGGAAATCTGGGCTTTTCCCTCAAATGAGAACCAGGACCATCCTACAGGTTCGTACCCTGTGGATGGGGATGAAGTTGGAAACACCTGAATTGAGCTATGTTAGGAGGATCTTGCGGGGTGCATGAAGATCACTCAGGATGTATAGTTTTTTGTAGAATGATCATATTAGGTTGACGTATAGGGACTAGATGTCTTTCTTTTGGGATGTGTTTATTTTAATTTGAAAGATTGTATCTATACCAATATTGTCAGTACGACATTTTATTTTCGATGGGTCCCATGTACCACTTTTTGATGTGTAAATACTTTGGATTCGTATTTCAAAAACTATTCCGCTTCTTTTAAATTATGTTGACTTAATTGTCGTTGTATTATGACTTAAATATTTATCCAAAGGTATTTCCTTATTTATTTCTTTGTTTTATGAATTTTTTTTGGAAAAAAAAAAAAGAAAATACACTCTCACTGTTAAAAATCGGGGTGTTACAGTGTACCTGGTCCTTAAAATCAATATATGATTCTGGTTGATGAAACAAGATTGGAGGCTACAAGGTAGCAACTGATCCTTATTTTATGTTCTTTTTGGAAATTAGTAGAATGTACGATGTAATGCACAACAACAGCCATTGATCCTACTTTTATCTTCTTTTTTGGGAATTAGTGTAATATACAACGTGTACTCTTCTTTTTTAGGAATTAGTGTAATATACAACGTGTACGACAATTTTTTTTTTCCGAACCAAAGAAAATTTGGTCCTCAAAATTTACCTAACGGATATAACTTTGGATAAGAATCGGGCATTTGACTTTCGACTTCCCACGTAGGACTTTCACTAGTAGAACCTCCCCAGACAACCTTAAGCAATGAAATTGTCTTACCCCTTAATTCCTTGACTTTTCGGTCCTCAATCCATAGCAGTAAGGTCTAAAAAGTTAGATTCTCTTTTATTTGGACCTTGTTTGACTCAATTACATGTGAATGATCGAAAATGTAATTGTGAAATTGAGACACGTGAAAGACACTATGAAGATTAGAAAGGGACAAAGGCAATGCGATCTGATATGCTACGTTACCGACACGTTTAAGAATTTGGTAAGGTCCTCTAAAACGACCAACCCCAGTTATTGGAGTAACTCTCATAATACATGATCACCTTCTTAGAATTCGAGGTTTTTTCTTCTTTTATCATGGTAACTCCTTTGCATACTGTGAGACGCTCTCATCTTTTCCTGAATCATTTATACTTTATCGGTAGTCTGATGAACAGTCTCAGGTCCTAACACAAGGTTATCGCCCGTCTCAAACCAAAACACAGAGGGGTCATACACCTTTTCCCATACAATGCCTCAAAAGGGGGTCATTCCAATTCAAGAGTGGAAACTATTGTTATAGGTAAACTCTATAAGTGGCAAAAAGCTATCCCAACTTCCATTTTGTTCCAACTCACAAGCTCTCAACAAGTCTTCTAGAATTGATTGGTTTGTTCAGTCTGTGGGTGGTAGGCTAAACTCATCCTAAGGTTTGTACCTATAGCCCTCTATAAACCTTCCCAAAACTTAGAGGTAAATCTAGGGTCTCTATCTGACACTATACTTCGTGGGATTCCATGAAACTTCACAATTTCCTTTATGTATATTTCAGCTAACCTTTTCATAGAATAAGTTATGTTTATTGGAATAAAGTGAACAGATTTAGTTAATCTATCTACAATAACCCAAATATTATCATACCTTTTTGGAGTTGAGGTAAGCCTACAACAAAGTCCATAGAGAAGCTATCCCACTTCCATTCCGGAATACTCAAAGGTTGCATCAAGCCTGATGGTTTCTGGTGTTCTACCTTGGACTTTTCATAGGTCAAACAAGCATACACAAACTCAGCAACATCTTTTTTTCATTTTAGGCCACCAAAATATCTTCTTGAGATCCTTATACATCTTTGTGGCTCTAGGTTGAATACTTAGACAACTCCTATGTCCTTCCGCTAAGATCATCTTTCTTAACTCCTATACATCGGGAACACAAATTCTCTTCTTAAATCTCAAAATTCCATCCACACCTATTTTGAAATCAGGCTCTCTCCCTTGGTCAATTGATTGTAACTTATCCAAAAGGTATAAACCCAATTTATGATTCTTTTCAATCTCTTCTAATAGTCCACTAGTTACCTTCAACATTCCCAATTTAATGCTTTATGGTGTCACTTCATAAACTAAACTAAGGTCTATAAATTGTTCCAACAACTCACTATGCTTAACCATTAAAGCGGACACACTCAAAGTATTCCTACTCTAGGCATCAGCCACTACATTGGCCTTTCTAGGGTGACAGCTAAGCTCAAAATCAAAATCTTTAAGAAATTTCATCCATCTACGTTGTCTCATGTTCAACTCCTTTTGGTCAAAAAGGAACTTAAGGCTCTTATGGTCACTGAAAACCTCAAATCTAGATCCATATAAATAATGCCTCCATATCTTTAAGTACAAAAACAATTGCTGCTAGTTTTAAGTCATGGGTGGGGTAGTTCCTCTCATGATTCTTTAATTGCCTAGAAGCATTCCATTGTGCATAAGTACTCCACTTAATCCTGAACCACATGTGTCACAATACACTACAAAGGGTTCCCTCAGGTTAGGTAACACTAAAATCGGTGTAGAGGTCAATCGTTTCTTAAGCTCTTGGAAACTATTCTCACAACGGTTATCCCACACGAACAATTCCCCTTTTCGGGTAAACTTAGTTAAAAGTAAGGCCAATTTGGAGAATCCTTCTATGAACCTATGATACTGACCTGCCAATCCTAGGGAACTCCTAATCTCAGTCACTAACATTGGTGATTTCCATTCTAAGACACTCTCCACCTTGGCATGATCAACAAATATTCCACCTTTCGAAATTATATGTCCTAGGAAACTTACTTCCTCTAACCAAAATTTACACTTAGACAACTTGGCAAATAATTGTTTCTCCTTAAGGGTTTTCAAGACTATCCTTAAATGTTCACCATGTTCTTCCTTAGTCTTAGAGTACACTAAGATATCATCTATAAACACAACCACAAATGAGTCTAGATAAGGATGAAAGATCCGATCCATGTAATCCCTAAACACTACTGGGCATTAGTCACACCAAAAGGCATAAGCAATTACTCATAATAACCATAACGGGTCCTAAAGGCGGTTTTAGGGATATCAGAAGACTTCACTCGGATATGATGGTAACCAGATCTCAAATCCACCTTACTAAATACACATGATCCTCTCAATTGGTCCATAAGGTCATCTATCCTAGGTACCGGATACTTATTCTTGATTGTCACTTTATTAAGTTGGCGGTAATCTACACACAACCTCAAGAACCATCCTTCTTTTAAACCAACAACACAAGTGCACCCCATGGGGACACACTAGGTCTTATAAATTGTTTATCAAACAGCTCCTCCAATTGCTTCTTAATCTCAAACAATTCTAAGGGAGGCATCCTATACGATGCCCTGGATATGGGTCCAGTACCTGGTACAAGGTCACTGCTAAACTCATTCTCACACACTTGTGGTAAACTATTGACCTCGTTAGGGAACACTTCAGGGAATTCAAACACAATAGGAACATCTCGTATTACCACTTGTTCTACAAATTCCAATGAGGCTACGATCATGTATAAATGGACATCTTCTTTCAAGAGTGCCTTCACTTGGTTGGCGGATATATTGCTAGGCTTCTCCTTCTCTTCTGACTCCATGAATACAATGGTTTTGCTAAAAAAATATATGCAGACACGGTTGGCAGATAGCCAATCCATATCGAGAATCACATCGACTAGACGCAAAGGTAAACACACTAAGTCAACTCGAAAATCCCTTCCACACACATGTATAGAAATGTCAAGACCAACACTACAGGTGTCAACAGAATTACTAGTTGGGGTATTCACAATGGAATCATACTGCAAACGAGACATAGGTAGTCCTAAACGTCTAACACAATCAAGTGACACGTGAATGAATGGCACCACAATCAAATAGCACAAATAAAGGAGTATCACTTATGAGACACGTACCTTTGATCAAGTTGTCTTTCTCAGAGGCTTCTGCACCACTGAGAGCAAAGATAGGTCGGCTGGCTTGGGAACTCTAGTTTCCAGGTTATGGAGTCTTCCTTGGGTAGGGGCGTATGGTGTTGATGTGGCCTTGTTGTTGGAAATTAAAACAAGTAATTCAAGTGTCTCTATATTCATATGTCATGTGACCCTGCTTACCACACCCGTGACATCTGATAAGACTAGTCGGATTACCATTACTACCATTGTTGTTGCTCGAGACTTGACTCTTGTTGTTACTATTCCCATTACTAACTCCTCGTCCATTGGGGTTTCTGCTACCACCCCCATAAATATAATTGTTTCCATTTCATTTTCCATTACCACTATTATTTCCTTTTCTAGCTCAAAAACTATATTGTTGATAATTCAGATGACTTCCAAATTTACTAGGAGGGAAAGAGTAAGGTTTCTCTCAAGGATTGCGTTTTACTATTGAATTATATTTAATTACTAAAATTGAACAAAAGGTTCCCAAGTTGATTGAAATAATATCTGAAATTAACAACAGTAATAAAATTGATCTTTTATAATGAGAAAAATGTCAGGGATGAGTTTCACTTCGAATCCAACCTTGGTGTCTAATTTGATCCTAATTACTGAATTCCTTTATTGAATTATTACCGAATTCTCTTTATTATTCTTGCCCTAATGTCTTAGTGACAGAACCTTTAATTCCAAAGTAACCCCTAATTCCTTAGTGGATTTAAGATTAGAATTAAGCATTACCGTATAGAAATTCTCTTGTAAATTATTGCTTTGCAACTAATTTAATTGGTTTCATGACCTGCATCTATCCCTAGACTACAAATTCATGAATTTCTCATCTCAAGCATTCGTAAAGTCCACTTCCGTTTCAAAATACAAATCGTAGAACATTTTAATGTTGATCAAGCAATAAAAAGCATTAAGCACAGAGATGAGAAAAACAATTCAATAAACTCATTCATATAACTAGAAATCAAATCGGAAAAATAAGGGTTTCATCTGGTTACACTCATCCCTAACAAATAGGGTTTAGTTACTCATGACAGAGATACAAAAGATAAGGATTAAAGAAGAATTACAAGAATGATTTATGGATGATTCTTGATAAAACTGCTTCAATGGCGTTAGAAACGGCCGTCTTTGAGTTTCTATGCTAGGGCACAAGTCTCCCAAGTTCCCAAGAGTCAAAAAGATCCCTAAACAGTAAAAAATTGGGTATTTATGATTGCTGATGCGCGTTACGCGCTCCAGGCGCGCAGGGCGCGCCCCAGGCGCGCGTTGGCAATACTAAACAGCGGGAAATGCGCTCCAAGCGCACAGGGCGCGCTCCAGGCGCACAGCATCTGCTGTCTGACGTATTTTGCATTTTTGTCATCTTTCGAGTCTGAATTTGGTCCTGGTGTCTTCATGAAAGTTGTAGATATGGATCTTAGCTTTCATTAGCACTTGAATTGACTCCAATTGGACATCTAGAACTCCAGATATGGCTGATATACTCCATGTAGGTCATGTTGATTTCTCACCAAAATTCAGCACTGCACTAAAACAAAGTAACAACGCAAAACTACGAAAAATCTCCACTTAATTAAGCATATAATAACAAAAACATTTCATTAAATCAAATAACTAAAATCAACAAAATATATCAAATAACTCATTAAATTAACTAATGATTAAAGATAAATAAGACTAAAATCAATAAAAATTATGCATATGATGAAGAGTCATCACAACCCCAAACTTAATCTATTGCTTGTCCCCAAGCAACAATTAATTTCATATTTGGTGCAGTTAAAAGCAAATTTAAACTCAATTTCTCAATTCAAATCAAACTCAATTCTCAAAGTTTCAGCTACTACAAAACATCCATCATACTCTATGGTTGCTTACAAAAATAACGAGGTTTGTACACATTGGCATTCATTTATCAAATTCAACTCTCTCTTCACACAATCTCACCAAAATTTCTATCAAGTGTTTAGAAGGGTTATGAATTTATCACTCAAATCCTAGAGCATGCATCACAATACCATAGGCTTGAAAAAATTCTAGTTAGCAATCACAATGCAGCAAACACATACATTTTTGGAGGACTTTCGGGTTGTAATGGGGCTTAGGTAAGGGTAGGACATTTTGGGATAGTAGGCTTTACTACTTGGAGTTAGGCATATATTTCCCAATTATTCTACCATTTTTTTTTCTTCACCTTTTTATTCTAGAGGTTCTCAAACATTGACAAAAGAACTAAGAAGATATTATTTATCGTTTTTTTTTTTCTTCTTTTCTTCTTTTCTTCTTTTCTTCTTTTCTTCTTTTCTTCTTTTTTCTTTTTCTTTTTTTTTCTTTATTATTTTTTTTTTTTTGAGAATCACCACCCCAAACTTAAAAGGTTGTTATCCCATGAGCAACCCCAAACTTAGAATTTGATCAAGACAAGACAAATTTTTTTTTTACCTAACTCCAAGTAAGGTGATATAATTGAAGTAGGGTTTTTGTTTTGTAATGTGGCTAGTAACCGAAATAAAGGGGCAAGGCTCAAAGGGGCTAGCAAAGGATAACATTTTCATAGGGTAGTTAGAAAGGCTCAAACGACCAAACAAAATTGCCTCAATGTATGCATAAATTACAAGTGATGCAAGTCAGAATTAGTGCAAGTTCTGAAGGGATAATACACGTCTGGATAATCACACAACAAAGAATTTCAGTGTTTAGGCTCAAAAGCTCACAGCTAGGATAATAAGAAAGAGTATGAATTATCTAAATGATGCCAAACATGCCACTTCAAAATTTATTTAGTGTTTTTCTTTTTTTAAATACGAGTTAGACTTCAACAACCAAGCAGTAATCAACAATGCATGAATTAGTGAAACTTATCGAATTGAGCAATGATATGAGCAAAGAAATATAGTTTAAATTTCAAAATGTCAAACATAAAACTTAAGACCAAATGCAAGTTGTTAATAATTCTTCATCATAGTGCACGTTTACACACAATTAGAAAGAAACAAATTCAAATAACAAAAATAAGATTGCAAAAATTAAAAGTTACCTCTACCTGTGGGTTATCTCCCACAAAGCGCTTCTTTAAAGTCATTAGCTTGACATCTCAACTATTGTCAAGGTGGCATGTATGACAGGAAGAACACATCATCTTTCTCACCAAGAGATACATATTTCAAGTGAGGAGGAAATTGCTTGAGTTCAATCAGTGGTGTCTTTTTCTCTGAGGGCTTGTCTTCATTCCCTTTCAACTCCTCCCATCTAGTAGGAAAATGGGGGGAGTAGGATGGTGCTGCTTCTAACATGGCCAAGACCTCTTCTACCTTTTGATATTCACTTTCTTTAACAATGTCTTGGGGTAGGCATAACACTCTTTGTGATGGCAAATTGGGTGCTTGATGCTTCATTTCTTCGTTGACTATCGCATCTAAGATCTCAATTTGATTGCACTCTTCTCTTTCTTTTGAATGTTCCATGGCTTTTAAAATGTTAAAAGTGACAGTTTCTTCATTTACTTTTAAGGTTAAGGTTCCATCTGCCACATCAATCATAGCTCGCCCTGTTGCTAAGAACGGTCTCCCCAAAATCAAAGGAATGTCACAGTCCTCATCCATGTCTAGTACCACGAAATCCACTGGAAAAATGAACTTATCCACTTTAACCAACAAATCTTCCACCACTCCGTAGGGGTGTTTCATCGAGCGATCCGCAAACTGTAACATCAGTTGTGTGTCTTTGACTTTTCCAATGCCCAGTTTTTTGTATATTGAAAGGGGCATAAGACTTACACTAGCCCCAAGATCACACAAAGCCTTCCCAAAAGTACTATTTCCAATAGCGCACGGGATTGAGAAACTTCCCGGATCATTGAGCTTCGGTGGCAGCTTCTTCTGTAGTATAGCACTACACTCTTCGGTAAGCATAACTGTTTCACCGCCGATTTTTCTTTTTTTCGACAGCATCTCCTTCATGAACTTGGCATATGTTGGCATCTGTTCTAGTACTTCTGCAAAAGGAATGTTAATATGTAATTTTTTAAAAACATCAAGAAACTTACCAAATTGTTTTTCAGTTTCTTCCCTTCTTAATCTTTGAGGGAATGGAAGTCGAATTTCTGGTTTTGGCAGTGGTTCCCTTTTTTGTACCACAGGTTCTTGTGCCTTTTCAAAAGCGATGTGATCCTCAATTGATGTCAGTGTGGCCATTTCATCTAGGTGGGTTAAAGTCAGAGTACTTCTACTCTGGTTGGCTTCAGGTGGAACTTGTTCACTCACCTTGCCACTCCTCGTGGTCACTGCATTAACATTGTTTCGTGGATTCGGAACTGTGTCACTAGGCAGATTTCCAGACGTTCTTTGTGCCATTTGTTGAGCAAGTTGACCCACTTGAGTCTCCAGATTCTTTATGGATGCAGAGTGATTTTTCTGGATGGCTATTGACTCTTCAATGAAAGAACTTGTGATTGTCGCGATTTTCTCTATAGCACTCTCCCAAGCAGCCTTTCTAGGTGGAAATTGGTTTGTTTGAGCTCCTTGTTGACCCTGGGATCCACCTTGCTGATCTCTCCAAGAAAAATTTGGATGATTTCTCCAATCAGGGTTGTACGTACTAGAGTAGGGGTTATTATGCCTGTTGTTATTACTCACAAAATTCACCTGTTCTAGTTCTTCTACCTCATTATCATCCAGTGCTATACAAACTCCAGTTTTATGTGCTCCTCCACAAAGGTTACAATTAGTATGCTTTAGTAATTTGACAGAAGCCACTTGGGGTTGTATATTTAGCGCTGCCATCCCCTTCTTTATCTCAGCGACAATAACATTTTTTATCTGTTCTGAGAGCAACATCCCTTGAGCCAACCCAACCTCATCAGCATTCAATTCCAGCATACCACTTTTTGATTTGCTTTCGCAGTTTTTTTTTTTCTAGATCAAAGAAAAGTTCAGCTGAGGACTCGCCTCGCATACAAGGTTAGACAAAGTATGAGTAATGAACAGTTAAAGAAAGATAAATAATTAAGTAAAAATAAAAGAGTTTTAAACAATAATTCTTTTTTTTTTCATTTAGAAATAAAATAATAGAGAAAATTTTATTGCAGAGCAAAAAATTTCAATTCGTAAATAAATTAAATTCAATAGTGATATGGCAATCCCCGGCAACGGCGCCAAAAACATGATAGCGTTTCAGCAAGTGTACTGAATCGTTGCAAGTAATAATAAAACGGTAGTACCGAGTGTCGAACTCAAGGATTGCGTTTTACTATTGAATTATATTTAATTACTAAAATTGAACAAAAGGTTCCCAAGTTGATTGAAATAATATCTAAAATTAACAACAGTAATAAAATTGATCTTTTATAATGAGAAAAATATCAGGGATGAGTTTCACTTCGAATCCAACCTTGGTGTCTAATTTGATCCTAATTACTGAATTCCTTTATTGAATTATTACCGAATTCTCTTTATTATTCTTGCCCTAATGTCTTAGTGACAGAACCTTTAATTCCAAAGTAACCCCTAATTCCTTAGTGGATTTAAGATTAGAATTAAGCATTACCGTATAGAAATTCTCTTGTAAATTATTGCTTTGCAACTAATTTAATTGGTTTCATGACCTGCATCTATCCCTAGACTACAAATTCGTGAATTTCTCATCTCAAGCATTCGTAAAGTCCACTTCCGTTTCAAAATACAAATCGTAGAACATTTTAATGTTGATCAAGCAATAAAAAGCATTAAGCACAGAGATGAGAAAAACAATTCAATAAACTCATTCATATAACTAGAAATCAAATCAGAAAAATAAGGGTTTCATCTGGTTACACTCATCCCTAACAAATAGGGTTTAGTTACTCATGACAGAGATACAAAAGATAAGGATTAAAGAAGAATTACAAGAATGATTCATGGATGATGCTTGATAAAACTGCTTCAATGGTGTTAGAAACGGCCGTCTTTGAGTTTCTATGCAAGGGCACAAGTCTCCCAAGTTCCCAAGAGTCAAAAAGATCCCTAAACAGTAAAAAATTGGGTTTTTATGATTGCTGATGCGCGTTACGCACTCCAGGCGCGCAGGGCGCGCCCCAGGCGCGCGTTGGCAGTACTAAACAGCGGGAAATGCGCTCCAGGCGCGCAGGGCGCGCTCCAGGCGCACAGCATCTGCTGTCTG
Organism: Cicer bijugum; assembly: GCA_037974875.1. Taxonomy (NCBI): domain Eukaryota; kingdom Viridiplantae; phylum Streptophyta; class Magnoliopsida; order Fabales; family Fabaceae; genus Cicer; species Cicer bijugum. The sequence continues at coordinate 4,451,723 of JBBPBT010001178.1, read as the reverse complement.
ACGAATTTTGCATTTTTCTCATCTTTCGAGTCTGAATTTGGTCCTGGTCTCTTCCTGAAAGTTGTAGATATGGATCTTAGCTTTCATTAGCACTTAGATTGACTCCAATTGGACATCTATAACTCCAGATATGGCTGATATACTCCATGTAGGTCATGTTGATTTCTCACCAAAATTCAGCACTGCACTAAAACAAAGTAACAACGCAAAACTACGAAAAATCTCCACTTAATTAAGCATATAATAACAAAAACATTTCATTAAATCAAATAACTAAAATCAACAAAATATATCAAATAACTCATTAAATTAACTAATGATTAAAGATAAATAAGATTAAAATCAATAAAAATTATGCATATGATGAAGAGTCATCAACATGCAACTCCTTTGAAAATTTTCTCAACCTCTTGCAACCACTTTTGAGCTCCATCAGGATTATAGTGACTTTCAAACGATGGAGGGTTAGCCTTGTGGAATCGATTCATCACCTCATTTATTTTCAAATTTCCTTGGCCACCATTGTAGGTATTAGCATGAGCTGTAATATGTGCTGCTTGTGTAGTAGCTTGAGCATAGGCTTGTGCAGTAGCTTGAGATTCAGCCAAAGCTTGGAGAGCCTGCATTGTAACTCCTACCATGGACTCTAGAGCCTCAGCAATCACAAAGTCATTCGTCCCACTAGCCATCACTACCTACATCAATCAGATAAGCCAATCGATTATAGTGAGACACTTAGGGAAATGAGAAACTAACTTAGTTCTATACCACTAACACAATAATGACCATAAACAACAATACACATAAAACAACAAACAAGGAAAGATAGCAAACACATAACACATTTATTGTCTGATTAGATAGACCTACTCTGATACCACTAATGTGACACCCTAAACTCCAAATAAAAAAAATATTTAATTTTCTTATTTTTTAACCAATGAAATTCTTCAAATAAATAAATATATAAACTTCCAAACAATTTTTTTATTAAAGTAAAGAGTATCATGTATATCTTGTCCATTTAATTAGTTTTGATCTCAAAGATTAAGTTAATCCACTCAAACCTCATGTGACTCTTTATCCCTCTTATACTCTTTCTCAAGTCTCGGCATTAGGTCGACAGATGTGGCGACTATCTATGAACACTCTTATTCTCAATCTTGAGCCAATTTTTATGGTGATAATGTCAAATAAGAGATGAACAACAAAATATTGAAATCTTTCATGTTTTCTCTGTGCTTTAATAGTAATCTAATATCATCCTCAATCTCTACACAACAATGAATATGTTCTGATCACTTTTCATTTAACCAAATTTGTAATTGTTTGAAATTCAAATGCCAGATATTTGGTGATTTGTATTGACACTAGATTTAATCTTAACTTTATGGAAATAATTGATTTCTTCTTGTTCAACAAAATTTTGAAATGAAAACCAAACCAAATGCAACACACTTGATTGAATCTTAGCACAATTATCAGCGCCTTTGAAATTATATCTACTTTTTTATGTCTATTTATTGCTTTTACATTTTTTGCAGCATTAGTGTATGCATTTAACATTTCCAATACTAATACAAAGGATGACAATTGTTTATCCTACTCATTCATCTCATAAAGTAGATATGGTACACACTTATTTTGTTTTTGGAAGGCTTATGGTTTCAATTAATAACTGACACTAAATATACGTTGCATTAAGGTTGTCTTTCCACTTTGAAAGTTTTATTTTGACCAAATCATATTTTCTCTAGGAGTTAATTAACAAGTGAAGTAAAAAGGATGACACACTTAAAAGAGCTTAAGCTTCAATAAAAAAAATAATTGGCGCTACATGGTGTTATATCCCTAACAATGAAAGAGTAAAAATAGTAGAAGAGCAAACATGAGATCTAGTGAAACAACAATCAAGTAAAAAAAGACACGATACATTGTTCATTGAATAGAGACATAGAGGCAAACAACAATTTGGATTTTCAAGAGTGGATCAAGTCGCGCATGTGACATCTTAAAACCCAAAATATTATATATATGTGTGTGTGAGTGTGTGTGTATATATATATATATATATATATATATATTACTATATTTTTTTTTTAAATAATTCACAATGGATAAATAAAACTTTTACCAAGTTAATAAAACTTTTGCAACTAATTTAGGATATCATATTTCTCAAAGTACATATCGGACACTTTAAACTAAATTCCCGAATCAAATTGCGAAATCTCAATATACTAGATTTAACTATAGTTTCTTGATTTAATTCCAAAAATTAATACTACTAATAAGGTTTATCTAATTAAATAAGTAAAATAGAATTACAAAATCTTATTTCAGGTATCACATATCAGAGCGAACTTCTCTCAAATTTAAACTTTATGAATTTCTAACCTATAATAACCGCAATTTCGTAAACGCAAGATCAAGCTAGTCAAACACAAATAATGAATGGTAGTAATTAAATTGGAACAATATCACATGATGACATAACAATCAAAATCTTCAAGAACAAAATATCAAAGGTTAACCCAACTCAATCACAATGAAACAGTCACAAATATTCAATGTTTTGCATATCCTATACTTTATACTTCTTCGTCATTTGGTATCATTCTACTTTTAAATACTTGGTTAAGAGTCCTGATATTATGCTTCCACACAAATGGATAAACAGTTCACGAATCCCCATGTCCTTGTAGATCCTTTCAACTCAAACGAACACACATATACGAGACGGTCGGGGTACTCATGTATTGCACTATAGCTCTCGAACTTAGGGAATAACCCACTAATCCACTTAGGAATTCCCCGCTAGAGATACCGCCAAGGTCTATCTATCTTATTTTAATGTTTGACCGTAGCCCTCCATGGTCAAGCTCATTTAAATGTACTTCCCTGAAATCGTTGGGCTTGTCAGACCCTCTAAATATGATGACAAAATAATCTTCACATCAACATCTAATGCATATTAATTCGATGATCACAACTCAATAACTCTCAATATAAATTCACAAAATACACCAAAATTTACGTGTTTGTATATATATTTCATTCCACAATATTCATCAGAGTTTACATCATTATTTACATATTAATCAATCTTAATCAAGTCTCAACATTTCGTAAACACAAATCACAATGAACAATCAAGTTCTATCAATTATAACCTATGAAAATCAAACAAGTAGTGCATTCAAGTAAAGTTGTAATTTCATTAAAGGAAACAAGAACACTCGAATGCACATCATCCATACAATAGCAATTAGCATAGGAATTCAAAAAAAAAAAACAACTATCATGAAATCTTGACGTAAATTAATACAGAACAATTCTATAGATATCTAAATCATATTTTAGTCTTGATTGTTACTAGTCATATATTTCCAATTAATTACTAATCAATAGGGTTCTACCGTACTTGATAAGCTCTAAGTGCATCTTTAAGAATTATAGCATTCAAAATCATCCCACCTTATATATTATACTCATTAAATCAAATATTCTCTCACTCCCTTATTGTAAGACCCTTAATTTTAAATCCTAAATTATACAATTTTAGGGTATTTTGTGTTGAGTTTCTTAGGCTGTTAGCCTAGTTTTTCGTATTTAGTGAGTTAAATGCCAAAAATATATTTTTGAAAATTGGATTAAAATTAATTGTCGGAAAATAATTTGTTTAGGTTTACGAAGAATATAATTCTGGGCAGTTTTGTTCAAAATATCTCGGGTTGCTGAAAATTGTATCTGTCAATTGAGTTGCGACGAAAATAGATATTTTTATCAAAATGGTTTGGGAAGTGACAGGAGGTGATGTGGGAATGATGATTCTACAAATATCTAAAATATCTAGATATTTAGATATTGTTTTGGTTTTATATATATATATATATATATACATAACTATACATATATATAAGTAATATATATGGTTATGTGAGAAGGAAAGGAAAAAAGAAAAGAAAATGTAAACAGAGGAAGAAAGCAATGTTTCCTTCCAATCTCGCGAACCCTTCTTCTTCTTCCTCCTTCCTTCCACTTTCTTCTTCCTTCTTTTGCTTCATGAAAAGAAACCCAAGGCTTAGTGGGTGAGAAATAACAAATTTCAAGCCTCATTCTTCCTCTATGATTTGGAAACGAAGAAAAACGGTGTTAGGGGTTTTCAAAAACGTTAAACGCAAACCTCCATATTTCGTCTAGATCTAAGCATCGTTTCGCAAAGAGATAGAAGGGAAAGTTGCTCACCACCACGCTATGGTGCTAGTGAACTAACTTTGGAAGTGATGTCGCAAGCGGAGATTTTATCAGAATTACTCGCGGTACCGTAATTGCTCATTAAAGCTAACCTTAAGGTAAGGGCTCCTTCTAAACTTTTAGTTTGCATTTAGGGACTTATCCGTGGTTGTGTGGGAAAGAATTTTGTTAGGGTTGAAGTGTTGATTTGGAGAAAATGAATTTAATACTTTTATGGGTGAAATTCTAATGTTGGGTTTTGGTGATATTGATGAGTGTTTCGTGGAAAATGAATTTAACTCATTTATGTATGATTTTGAGGAAATGAAATTTGATGTGTTTGAGTGGTGGGTTGTGATGATTTGTGTTTGTCGTATTTGACGTGTTCATAATTAATACTTATATATTTTGAGATGTGTTTGTGTGGATTTTGTGGAAAAATGAACTGATGTGATTTGGTGTGAATTATGGATTGAATTTGAGAATATGTCTGAGTATGCTCTGTGGGGAATTTGAAAATCATTAGAGTTAAACGAGTATTAAAAATGGGGAATCTTTTAATATCTTTGTTTACTTAATGATTGTCGTGAAAATTATTAGAGTTAAATGAGTATTAAAAATGGGGAATCTTTTAAGATCTGCATTTACTTAACGATTTCGTGGATAGAGTCAGAGTATGCTCATGCATTTCATTTTTGGTAAATCGTGCTGGCCCGTGATAGGTGGCACCTCGGTAAATAGTACTTTGGCCTTTGATAGGCGGTACATTTACGATTTAAGTTTTTGGTAAATCGTCCTGACCCGTGATAGACGGCACCTCGGTGAACAGTACTGGTCTGTGATAGGCGGTACGTTTACGATTTACATTTTTTTTAGTAAATCGTGTTGACCCGTGATAGGTGGCACCTCGGTAAACAGTATTGGTCTGTGATAGGTGGTACGTTTATGATTTACGCTTTTTAGTAAATCGTGTGGACCCGTGATAGGTGGCACCTCGTTAATTTAGTACTTCGACCTGTGATAGGCGGTACAATTATGATTTACAGCCCTTCGAGGAGGGTTTTGGTTTGGAATTCCGAGTCCATGCATTTTGGCATATATGCATTGCATTAAGGTGCTTGGCACACGAGTCGTGTTTGATTCAAGATTATGTTTGAGTGTTTGAACTCAAGTTGTCGTGGTGATTGTGCTATAATTGCTAAGTGTTATGTTTTGGAATTGTGTGTGAGTGTGATTGATTGCAAAACCATTTCGAACTTAAGTTATCATGGTAATTGTGTTATAATTGCCAAGTGTGGATGTTTTGGAATTGTGTGTAAGTATGATTGATTGCAAAACTATTTCAAATCTCAAGATGTCGTGGTGATTGTGTTATAATTGCTAAGTGTTATGTTTTGGAATTGTGCATAATTGTGATTGATTCAATTTATGTAGTTTCAGATAAAGTTCAGAAAAAAAATCAATTTCCCAATCAATTCTGTTAAAATGTAATACTAGTTTAATCGACTACCTAATCGATTATTACGTTTCTTGATTTCTTGAATCTTGAAAATATATTGAACTAATTGATTTGCCAATCGATTTGGCTTGTTACAGTAGCTTAGCTATTTATTTCAATTGATTTCTTTAATCACATGACACAGGTCTGATAAAACCATTTAGGAAATCGATTTCCCAATCAATTGACTCAACAAAATCTTTGTTATGTGAATCACAAAATCGATTTCTCAATGGATGTGCAAATCGATTGTCCAATCGATTGATTTAAACCTAGAATACATGTTTCACTAAAAAACCTTTAAGAAATCGATTTTCCAATCGATTTACTTAGTAAAAACTTTTATTCTGAGTCAGACAATCGATTGCCCAATTGATTCATCAATTGACTGGTCAGTTGATTTATTACTTGATTGAGTAAACCTTATTTTGATTTCATTTTTACTTGGCAAGTATTATATGAATGTTTAGCATATGAAAACCCTTTTAAGGTGCATGCTAAGTTGAAATGTTATTTTGTGCATTTAAAAACTTAAATGTTATGTGTTAATTGTTAATATCGGTTGGTGACCCTTTACACTATTGTGGAAATCTGGGCTTTGCCCTTAGATGAGAACCATAACCATCCTACCGGTTCGTACCCCGTGGATGGGAATGTAGTTGGAAACACCTGACTGGAGCTATGTTAGGAGGATCTTGCGGGGCGCGTGAAGATCACTCAGGATGTATAGTTTTTGTAGAATGATCAGATTAGATTGACGTATTGGGACTAGATGTCTTTCTTTTGGGATGTGTTTATTTTAATTTGTAAGACTGTACCTATTCCAATATTGTCAGCATGACATTTTATTTTTGATGAGTCCCATGTACCACTTTTTGATGTGTAAATACTTTGGATTCGTATTTCAAAAACTATTCCGCTGCTTGTAAATTATGTGGACATAATTGTCGTTGTGTTATGACTTAAATATTTATTCAAAGGTATTTTCCTTATTTATTTATGTGTGTTATGAATTTGTTTTGGAAAAAAAAATACACTTTCGCTGTTAAAAATCGGAGTGTTACACTTATCTCAATTGAAACTTTCACTAGACATAACAATTTCTACGACAACAACGAATCCAAATAGCTTAACATGCTCACTTCTCCTTCTTTGTAATACTGGCGAGCAATAATCGATAAATGCTAAATAAATATACAAATATATTTATTATTTAATATATTTCTAACATAATCAATCAATGTTATTCTATATAATCAAATTCTATAACGTTAATTTTTAGTTTATTATATATTACATTTTGCTTCACTCTTGTAACTTGAATGTAACTTTATAATATTAAAATTATAATAAATTTTAATAACTATAATTTAAACTAACCGAAAATAATTCAATTTAAACTATGTTAATTGTGGATAAGATTATATTTGATTTTTTATTTATAAATAGGTCATTTAAATAGAATTAAATCACAAATATTCTAGTCTTTAAATCGAATAATTTTTTACCTCATAACCGATTTAAAGAGAAGCTCACTTTCATCTAAGATATTTTGCTTTGGTTGACCAAAAGAGAAGTATATTATACATGTTTGTGATAATTCAACTAACAATTCTTGGTTGGACTTGGCCAGGTCAACTAAGTTAGTTTTGGTATTTTTCCAAAATTTTAAAATCGTTCACGGTTGTCAATGAAGTATTAAATCATGATTAAGAGTTTTACTTTTTAATTTTTAAAAACAATGTTCAAATTTCCTCAAAGATAACTAAGGTTAGTATAATATTATTTTTAGTTTCTAATTATATGCACTCATTTTAAGAAAAAATATCATCTTTAAATATAAGTATATCTTCAAATTATTAGATACATTTGTTTTTGTTTAAAACACACTTCTTATTAGTTTTTCAAACATTCTCCTTACCATTAATTTATCTTAAAATATAAAAACTTAAATTTGATACATGTAATTATAAAAGTTATTTTAGAAATATCAATACATAAAATATACACATTAAATTAATTATTTTTTATGTATGTAAAAAGCAAAAAAGCCCTTATAAAAATTGACTTGAGGCAGTAAAGAATAATTTTCCTCTTTCTCAATTAAAAAGCAAAAGTCGTTCACTTAGCTCAAGCTTAATTGATAGAAGTTTTTCCTCCCTTCATAACGACTAATAATTGATTGATTACTGAAAACGTGAAGTAAGGTTTTCATTTCCATTTACACATTTCAAATTATAACTAGCCAAAATAGGATAAAATAATCTCTTTGATTAGTATTGAGTAACCTAATAAATAATACTATAATAGTAAGAGTAGTGAAAGGTTGAAAATGAATTAGAAATTCCAAATTTGCTTTGCATTTCCATCTTTTCCTCTTATGCCGTAGACCCTTACAAATTGGCCTCAAATTTTGTCCATTAACCTCCACATCAAGTGAACAAGACAAACCATTACTCCAAGAATTTTTGTTTCCATCATTTGTGAAAAGGTTGCAAACCAATATGTTGTTTTCAATTCTCACCAACAGCTTTTGTTCTTCTTCAAAAAATTTAACCCCATTTTATTTTAATATTCTAACTCAACACTTTTAGAGAAGTTAGATAGAAAAGACATATTAAATATATTATTTAGTTTGTTAGTGGTTACTATATAAGATTTATATATTATTTAATATACTTAAATAATTATCTCATTTTTAATATGTTTTGCTCTACTTTTCTCATCTATAGACAGTTTATCACAACATTATTTGTGTTCTTACAGTGACTATTATCTGTGGATGAATATATTTAAATTTAAAAATTATAAAATTTGAAAAATATATAAGTTGATTAAAAATAAATTAAAACTTTAAAAAATAACAAAATTTAAAAATATATAAGTTGAATGAGAGGAGACAAAAAATTCATGGTCTATAACCCCTTGCCTTCGTAAACATATTTGGATGCCCCAAGAGGGACCACATATACATAAACATAACTAAGGAGAGAATGGGAAGTTGACATATTACCTTAGTATCTTTGAAAGAATGTGGATCTATCTTAAAATGCTTAAATTAAATATACTATATGATGTGACATTGTAACTAATTTAAATACTCCACTTTCTGTATTAAAAACAATAGTCTAATTCATCACGCCAAATGTCAAAATTGTGTTTGTTAATCTTTTAAGATAGACAATAACATATTAAGATATAGAATAAGGGTAAACTTTATCTATGTAGCGCAAAGATAGTCCTTAATTTTTTTTTCTTAGTAAATATTCTGTAACTAATTCATGTAGCTATAAGATTTCGATTTAAACTTAGAACCAAAAACGTTTAATTTAATAATATTAATATTTTTTAATTGGTTTAAATTTAAAAAAAAAATTACCTTAAATTTTATATTATAACATAAAGAAATGAATTTATAAAAATTTATTGATTAAATTAATTGCTCTAATCTTTTAACCCATAATAACAAATACGTTTTGAAAAAAAGTTTCATCAATAGCAAACAGATGTTTCAATAAAACTTAGCTAAGTGTCTTTCTTTTATTATCAAACAAGTCAATGAATTCTCAAATTATATTATCAATATGTAGTTAGATTATACTTAACTCGTGATTGAATTTCAAATTACCTAAACTCCTTTTTTATTCAAGAATATACAAAAATAAAATAATAATAATAATAACGACTGAATAATATAAAAAATAATATATTAACTGAATCATCAAAATCTTTACATTCATAACCATGTAATTCAAGAATAAAGGCACACATAATAAATGTAAGTATAAACAAAGATATCCAATATCAAGGTGGATTTCCTATGTATAAAGTGTTCAATTCAAAAAATGTATCCAATTGTGTTCCATTTAGCAATTGTCCTTCAAAAAAAAAATCAATGAATCCAATGGTTTTAACAATATAACTACAAAACCAACAAGGGTAGTATTGTCAAAACCAATCCCCCAATATAATTATCTAACCTGTAATTTTCCTTTTTGATTATATTTATACACAAGCTTTCTATTCTTACCCTTTTTTGTATACCTAAACTGAAACTAGTATCTTGAATGAAATAATAACCTCATAAGGTTCCTTTGAGTCTTCAACATCCTCATCAAATAGGTTTTCAAAGGAAAGCACATTCCCACCACAACACATATGAGTTGTTGTTGCCTTGAACTTTAAGGCATTGCCATAATAATATAATCAAGCTCCAATTTTTTAGCCTTGTTGTCATCATATAACAAAAAACCAAGATACTTATCATTTTTGTGCTCCAACACCCAATCTTTGATCTAGTTTTTGGCTTGTAATTAGCTCTTGAGACTTGTTACAAACACAACCGGGAAAAGGGTTGGCGAAAAAATTCTCTTCGATTCTTGGTGACTCTCCTACTTGTCTTTGATAAGGTGCACCTAGCCGATTGGCGTGTAAGTTTTTAACTTCGGAACAAAATGTGTCCCACGATATGGAACCCTCATCCAATTGATCGATTAGCCTAACAAAATTTGATCTGCAAATAAAATGAAATAGATTATAAAAACGATGATAACATGTACAATGATATAAGACTTATCATATATTCGAAAAAGAAAGGAAAAAAATTAGAAGAGTTGAATTGTCTCCATCCCTCATGGTTCATTGGAACCTCAACAGTTTATGAATAATCTAATTGATGAGAAATCAACAATCTCAATCGTTAGATTACTTCAAAAACTGAGATTTAACTACAAGGGATGGAAGGACGGAAGAGAATCCAAGTCCAAATTCAGGTAGGCATTTAGGATTTGAGAACTAACTTATCAGGATTTATGGTTTTTCGAAATCCTTCGAACCTCCTATGACCTTGCACCGCCTTAGCCATGTTTCCATCATAAGTATAAACAAACACATCACTTTCAAGGGCAACAATGTAATCCAAAGCCGCAAGACGGTTTTGATACGGCTTAAAAGGCTCTAGCTCCTCCTCAGTTGCAAGGGTGGAATGAGTAAAGACATTAGGATACTCGGCACGAAAGGCTGTCATACTATTTCTGCCATAGATAGGGCCTGCAACAATGTAGATTGTTGTAGTGGAAGGGTATCCCATGGCCTTGAGAAAAATGGCTGCTTCTCTCGGTGACATAGGGCATCCTCCTTGTAATCTCCTTTCGATGCTATCGATCTCTTTTTCTTTCCAATGCTTGACTCCATACCTCATAACCCTTAGTTCCTCAGCTTCCTCAACAGTAAGATTATGGCTACAGCCAGTAAAAGCCAGCATGTCTTTCTCATATCTACATTGACATATTGGAAGAAACAAAGAAAGAAATACAGTAAGCAAATTATCTCATAAAAAGTAAGCAAATAAAGTCTATTTGATTTGAGAAAACATTTTCAATTTTTGGTTTTAATCACTAAACTACCACGTTACTTTCACTAATTTTCATTTTCAAATATTTGTACCAAGCGAATACAATTTCTTTGCTAGAACAAATTTTAAGTTAACGGCTAATGTCATCATGATGCAGATCTTTGAAAACATAAAACTACTGTTGTCAATTGTAGATTGCAGAAAATAGCAGTTTGTTCAAATTTCAATATCCAATAATGCTATTGCGTTTTTATAGCTACTATTTGACAACATTTTATACTAAATAAGCTATCGAAGAACAATGATGATTTTGTTCAAATTCTACAACACTATAGTGCTATAACTGCTATTTAACCACAATCTAAAAAACAAAGTGAAAACAAGGTACAATTTTGTAATCACAAGCAAAATCATGAGTAAAAATCAAAACATGTTTTCTAGAACCAAACAGATATTTAAGTCCATGAATTAATACCTTAAATGAAGGGCAATAAATGGTTCATCATTGCTTCTTAGTCTATCAACCAAGGTCTTTCCAAGCTCCTCAATCTCAACTGTATATTTAAGAGCTTGGTAATTGGCACGACACCTAAGCTTTTGAATAGATGAAGCAAGACCATTGTTAGCAAGTCTTGAATCTGTGTGAGTAAATTGTACAACTTTGTGTCTCTTCAATAAAGGAAGAATCTCACTTCTGTAGTAACTAGCCTGCAAAATCAACCACCTAACTAAGACATCATTGCATTAAAGAGATAACTAGTATTAGCATAAATCAAATCATCGAGAAGTGACACGTGTCCCGAAGGCATAGCTCAAGTGGTTGAGCTAAGACACCTGAAGGTGTTTGAGAATGAGGTTCACAGTTCAAATCCTAACTACAAACAACTAACATTTGCATATCCAATAAATAAATAACATTGTTGTCTATCACAACCGCTATAGTTGTTATTTGACAACACTTAGTACTAAATAGTATAACACAGAATAATATTGATTTGTTTAATTTTGCTACGCTATAGTGTCGCTATCGCTGCTATTTGACAACTTTTGCGAAGATAATTTAGAATAATTTGATTATACCTTTGACCATGAAACTGGTGCCTTGACAAGAGGCTTCACATTTGCATACCGAACAGGTAAGTACTCAATTATGTCAATGTCATCTTTTAAGACTTTCATGAAGCGCCTCCAATCAAAAATATCTTTAAAGTCACTGAAATATATTAGGGACATTATATTTTGGAAAAAATATGGGAATATTAGGAAATACATAAATTAATGTTAATACGTTCACATGGTTATTAAATGGGGAAATTTACCTTGGATCAGTCCAAAAGGAATCATGGTCAAGAGAAGGAAGGACAAGTGTGGCATTCATTATTTTTGCCACTGCAACCATATCACATATCTGTATGTCATTCAACATTCTTAAAATCAGCATACAAAATTATAGAAATACCATTTAGGAAACAGAGAAAAAAAAATATTCACACACAATAAATTTACACAACCCCATATTTTTTATTTATCAAAATTGGTGTGCAAGATATATTAAGTTTAGATAATATGAATATGATAAGTAAAGATTAGATTGATAAAATTTATTTTAATTTAATATATACATACACACAGCTTTTTTCCTTTAGTAACTATGATAACGGGATAATCTAGTATAATATAATATTTGATTTGAAAATTTGAACTTACCCCTGTTCTCATTTGATTCAATCCACCATTTGCATGAACAAGAAGATAGCCGTTTGTTGTTGACTTTGTCTCTGAAAAAAACAAATGTGGAATGTCAAGTGAGACAAAAATTTATCACAAGCAGCAACACCTTAGAAAATCAAAATGCAATTTGTACATACTCATTTGATTTCTAGGTCGAGACACGCATTGGTAATAGTTCTCACTGTTTGGCTTCATCCATATTTCTGGTGTCTATTGTAAAACAATAAATTAACCAAATTAATGAAATAATCATATTATTAAACGAGTTTAATTTTACACAATGAAACATACGAATGAAATTTTAAATAGTTTTGCTTAAGATCAACTATTTTTAATAATCTAATAATTATGATTCGATGAGATCGTAAAAATTGATATACTTTCTCTATCGCAAAATAAATTAAATTTTTTACACATTTATATTTATATTTTGATCTAAATAAAGAATATAGATTAAGTTTTATTAAATTAAAGTAAAGTTATTATACAATTCAATAATTATTTCCATGTAAGACATTAAGCAAGAAGGAAAAGAAAAAATACAAATAAGAAACGCGTGAGAAAATCACAAAAAGCTAGCAACACAAAGAAGTGTTGGGGTCAGAGCCACCTAGCCAGAACCAAAATAATATTCAAACTCAGTATACGTGTGTGACTTGCCACCGACTGCCACATCATGTAAGGGAATCAAACATTTTGTAAATGAGTTGAAAATTCCACTTAATTTAATAAAAATTGTTAAACTCAGCACTATACCATGAAAAATTATCACCCAATTATATATTAAGATTAAACACACATCAATCATCTCAATTTAAATCCCTAATTAAAAATTTTAAACTGACAGAATAATGTTCAATTTAAGAGAGGAAAAATGTTATATCTGAGTGAACCCTTACAAAATCCATTTATTTACGTGCATAACTTAATTAAACAAAAAAAGAATGTAAAAAACTAGGAGTGTGAGATTTAAAATTAAATTCATCTAATTTGAACCCTGACTTTGACTGACTACAACAATTATTATCACACTTGAGTTAACTCCTAATTTCTGAATTATCATAAGGTAAAGAAAAATACAAAAAGTTAAAAAAATGAAAAGGATTAAAAATATGATTCCTCAAAGACAATTTTCTTAATATAAAAAAAAAAAGTACATTGTTCACAAAAACAATTTTAATTTTTAATTTCTCACTCCATGGCCCAGGTAACGGTAAAAAGGGGAAAAAAACTTTTAAAAAATCATACTACTATTACGAAAAGAGAATTTTTAAGAGAGAAGTAAAAATAAAAGAGAAGACAAAAAAAAAGCACTTTTGGCGAAACGTGATAATATGATTGAGAAAAAGGGAAAATAATGATAAAAAATCACTTACAGCCAACCTCTCGAGGACCCTTTTAGGCATGGAAGTTTCAGTTTCAGTTTGAGTTTCAGTAACAACCCTTTGGGCCGAAGCCCAATCTTCTTTAAACCGTTGCAAAATCAATTGACCATTTTCAATACTCTTACCATTCATCTCAACACCACCACCAATAAACGAAACCTTAACAAAAACCGACATAACAACCATGAAAATTAAAACCGCAAAGATCTTACGGCCCACGTTTTTTCCAGACCGGAGTGACTGAACCGAACCATACAACCAAATAAATAACTGTTCCAAGCGAATTATAAAACTCTCCGGAACACAGAACAAAATGCGTGCGCGTAAAAGAAGGTAACGCGCGATTGGATTAAGGTGATGGTGAATGTGCGCGTGGTGGTGAGTTGTTGTTCCTGATACGACGTCGTCTTGTTCAAGTTCGGAGAAATCTGAGAAGCTAGATAAAACTTGTTGTTTCTCTGTGTCTACGTTGTTGTTGTTGTTATTGTTGATGTCGGCTACGCGTCTACGTGTCGTTGTGGGACCCGCGGCGACCCTTGGGCTTGTGTTTGATGAAGTTGTTGTTGGGCCGCCGGACGACATCGTTGTGGTGTCAAAACGACGACGGATTGATAATCAAAAGGAGACGAGATTTTATTTTTTTTTAAGGTTACGGTTTCTGGGGAGAATAGAGTGTTTTTGTTTTTTGTTTTTTATGATTGTGTTTGGTTGAAGATGAAGTTTAAGAGAGGGAGCGAAATCTAAGGAGAAATTCTGAGGGGAATGACAATGTGAATGTGCCAATCTGTGATCTCTGATTCTCTTTTTTTGTCGCGTTTTATATCATTTGGTTGTGTGACATTTGGACTTCATTTGTACTCGAAATGTCTGTATTACCCTTCACTTGATTATTATTATTTTATTCAGATAATTCCTTTAATTTGTTTCTTTATTGAATAGAACTTGGTACGTTGGTTTGACTCGAATTTTGGTAGGTCGTTGTTATTTCATGAATTCATAAATAATATTTTAACAAGTATAGATAATATAATATTTTTTCAAAAAAAATAGTATAAATAATATAACTGTAAGATATGGTTAGATATTTATTTAAAATAATATCAATGTAAAGAATTTTTATAAACATTAATAAAGTGTAATCATTAATTAAAGATATTTGACATTAAATATAATCTGTTTAATATTTATTTCTCCTAATGACTTTAATATTAGTTTGAACTAATAAGCTTTAAAATCAATATTTACATTTTTACAATTAGATTAAATTATTAAAAAAAATCATCCTTATTAAAATTAGCAGATTGTTTTTATATTTATTCAAGGAAACTATTTCTTAATGTAACAAATTTATTCTTTTTAGGAGGTGAAAGTCTGATGTTAAAATCCTTTTTGTACTTTTGTGATTTCTTGTATAAACAAAATTAATAAAAGTAAAGAATATTATTTGTTTTTACTTAGTTATTGGTCTAGTGACCCACCCACACTCGTGCTACTCCCGCAATACAACATGTTGGACCAGAAAGTTAAAGAAGAATTAGGCATTAGCGTCTTAATATAATTGTTGTTCATATGTATTCAAGTTAAAAATAATGAATTATAATTAGGATTATGCACCTAAAAAAGTTAATCATAACTGTCATCAACATAAAAATATTTTGTACTAATAGTTATTCATAACTGTCATCAACATAAATATTTAATTTTATTATGATTACTTCTAAAATCATCAACATAATTCTAAAATCATCGACATAATTAATTGTGATTGTCTAATAATATAAAAAAAAATTCAAATTAATAATATATAAAAATTAAACTCTTATAATTAAGGGACAAATAAGTTAACCCGATTTAGAGTTTGAAAGACTTGGCCGATATTAAAATATTTAGCTTCAAATATGTTTTATTATATGTCAAAGATTCATTGTTAAGATTTGATTTAATTTATATAAAAGTGTCACAAAGTCTAAAAGCTTATTTAAAAATATATTTATTATCATATTATGAAATTCTACATCATTTACTATTAAATTTTTATAAATAGATAAATAAATTAACATGTCAATAAATTTAAGTTTAATTTTAATATTTAATATAATTGTTTAGATTATGTAACATTTTATTATATAATATTTTAATTATATTTTATAATAATATTTTAAATATTTCAAATATTGATGTAGATTAATATATTTAAATTACAGAAAATATTAGCAGATTTATGAATTAACAAAAAATTAATATAATAATAATAATAACAAGAATAAAACTTTTATTTATATTTAATTAAATAGACTGGTTTGATAAATTTAAAATATTTCTACATTGACTTTAGTCTAATATTTTTAACTGAATATATATTTAATAAAGTTTTGACAGACTTATACATAAAAGAAATTTAGCTTAATCTGAGTCTGTCATAAACTTGACTATAGACTTTTGTTGGTCGTCTTGACCTATTTGCAGCACCTAATTATAATATTTTTATATTTAAAATTTGAAAAAATTTGATCGATCGTTAGATTTGCTTACGAAATATCAATTGGATTAAATATATTTTTATTTCCTATGAAATAAAAATAGTATTTTTAATTGTTATAAAATTATCGTGTATGCAATTTTAGTCTCTATTATTAATTGAACATATATATTTGAATGAATTTTTTCAAATATATTTACAACAATATAAAAAGTTTCTCTACAGAAAATAATCTTAAAATTCGATTTTTAAATCTATATTTTTTATACTTCTATTTTAAATTGTATACATTAAAAGATTCATATTTGATTCATTCAAATTTAAAAAATTCTAAATTTTTATATAATAACTTTTAAT